>PVLD010020872.1:0-32800 GCA_004027595.1 Dinomys branickii | reverse complement strand
TTCTCTTCCTGCCCCTTAGGACGCAGGAGGCACAAGTAGCTGGGAAGGGCCAGGATTCAGACGCCCAAGCCCCACTGCCATTTCCTCTCTCCCGCCACGTCTCCCAGGCATGGATGGGGTCAGGCCTCTTGGTGTAGAGCTGCCAACTAGGCAGAAGTAGAATGGAGATGCAGGACAAAGAAGTCAGTGCACAACGTGGCTTCCCCAGGAGGCAGCAGCTCCAGCTTTTGGCCCTGTCTGGTCTCCCACTGGGTGGCTGGTATCTCCTATGGCAGCGGAGGCCGTATATTTATGATTAAGAGAACATTATGGAGTCGGGCTGGGAATATAGCTCAGTGGCATAAGCACCTGTCTGGTAAGTGCGAGGTCCTGAGTTCGATCCCCAATACCACAAAAAAAAGTTGGGTGTGGTGGCCTATGCCTGTAATCACAGCGCCTAGAAAGGCTGAGGCAGGAGGACTGCAAGTTTGAATCCTGCCTTGGCAATTTAGAGAGAGACTGTCTTAAAATTTTAAAAGAGCAGGGCCAGGGACGTAGCTCAGCAGCACAAGCACCTGCCTGGCAAGCGCAAGTTCCTGAGTTCGATTTTCGGTACCAAAAAAAAATTATTTTTTAAAGGCTCAGTGTGAAGGCCCTGGGTTCAATCCCAGGAATGGTAAAAAGGGCTGGGGGTATAGCTCAGGGGCACAAGCACCTGCCTGGCAAACACAAGGTCCTGAGTTCAGTTCCCAGTACCTCAAAAAAACAAAAAAAGGTACCAGGAATGGCAAAAAGAGATTTGGCTCCTGGCTGTGCGACTTCAGCAGCTCTCCCTGCTCTTTCGCTTCACCCCCTGTAAGGTGAAGTATTGTACCGGAAGTGACTTTGAGGGGTTTGTTGTCAAGCTGGATACCACTTGAAACAAGCCAAGCCCGTAAGTACTCAATAACTACTATTTTATTTCTCACAGGCCTCACACATGCTCAGCGAGGCCTCTGCCGCCTTTTTTCAGGAGCGCACACGTGGTGCGGTACGGAACGACTGCATTCGTCATGGGGAGTTGGTCCGTGTACATAGCAGATTTTAATTCTTTTTTCACCCCTACCCTCCCGCCCCTCCCTGCGCCTTCCAAGTCTTGGTCCCCTTTCCAAGAGCTCTGTTTCCATTGTTTTATTCCATTCCTTTTATTGTCAGGCCCGGTTCCCTCCCCAACCTCCCTCCGATTCTTGCTCCTCTTCCCAGTTGAGGAAGCTCCCCTACTTCCTATGGTCTTTCTTTATTTTGCTCTTTCTGCAACCTTTGAACCCGTACCAGGCAAGTAAAGGGCGGAGAAACGAGCTTTTCCAGAGGAAAGTGCTTTCATCAAGGAGTGACAGTACCTAGCCTCCTGAAGCAGGCACTATCATGCCCATTTCACAGATGAGAAAACCAAGGCGCAGCAAGATGAAGTAACTTGCCCCGGGTCACACAGCAACTCAGTGACCAAAGTAGATTTCAAATGCTGTCTGACTCCAATGCCAGTGTTCTTCCTACCACCCCACCGCTGCCTAGAAGCTGTGACAACTTGTCCTATAAGCCCTGCTTCTATGCAGACATGTGCTGACTACATGTTTGTTCTCATGTCGTCTATGAGTAAGAGAATATGTAGGGATTTGCAGGTGGCCAGATTTTAGGGGGAGGTAGGCACTTCTCTTTGTCCAGAGAGAAACCGAGTGAGACAGTTAACGTAGTTGAGCAGGGAGTCTTAGAGGAAAATGGGAGGTTCAAAAGGCAATTAATGCTTCTGTCTGAAACTGTAAACAGATAGTTACAGGCTCTGACACCACCAGCGCACAGACAAAAGGCAGACAGAAACAGCGCACTGCAAGGAAGCTGGCCACAGACGACGCCCAGGGTGGAAATGAAATGTTTTCCTTAAATCAGAAAGGAAAGCCATGGTTAAAGCCAAACTATGAGTCTAAGTCTGAGACTCTGTGCAGCGTGTGGAGTGAGGAAAGGCCCTTAATTTGTACCTAGGTGTTGTGAATCTTAAAGTCTTACTTGACATTCCTCTGACCTAAGTTTGTAAAACAAAAGTAATAATTACATACAAGTCTTCAACATGTGCTGTCATTTTAATTAAAGATATATGCATGAATTTTTTATATCTCCCCCATATCTATATCTATATCTATATCTATATATATATATCAATCACATCATTGGCATGTTTAGTCAAAACTCTTGGCAATAAGTGACAGAGATGCATAAAAATTAATAGTCATAATCATTACTCACTGACTTGACGAGATTCATGAGTTCAAAGATTTCAGTGAGTATCCCTGCATGTCTTGTCTCTACTTTCTTTTTTCTTGGGGTGGGGTGTTACTAGGAGTTTAACCAAGGGCCTTTACATTGAGCTACATCCCTGCACCAACCCCTTTTTTGTTTAATTTTAAAATTTTGAGATAAGTTCTTGCTAAGTAGTAAGTTGCCCACGTTTGGCTTAAAACTCAGGATCCTCCTGCCTCAGCCTCCCACAGTGCTGTGATCATAGGCATGCACCACCATATCTGGCTTAGCTCTGCTTCCTTTGTTGGCTTTGGGGTCTGACAGGCACTCTTCTCCTGGGGAAGGAGATGCTGTTCAGGAACTTCACATAGGGGTTTTCCTTCCAGTGTAAAAGAGTGCTTCTGTCCAGAGAAAAAAATCTCAGGGCTCCCTCTGATTGGCTCTCACTGGGTCACCTAGCTATTCATCAGCCAATCGTGTGTCCAGGCTGGGTCATAGGCCCAGTTCTGGCTACAGAGATGCAGGAAGTTCCATCTAAGGTACTTGGTGTGGATCCTCAGGGAAATGGCTGTGCTGATTCTAGAAGACACACATTCGCCATCTGGTAGTTCCTGTCTCTCTGCTAACCCAGCTTAAGGAGACGCTGTCATCGGGAATCATAATGATGACAGCATTTACTGAGCGCTCACTCTGCGCTAGGCGCCATGTTGAATGCTTTACATGTGTTACGCTACTCACCGCCCCACCACAGCTCGTACTTACTCCTTATCTTCCTCCCGCTTCCCTGAGAGTCTAAGGAGCTGGCCCGAGTTCCTACGGGGTGGAGTTAGGCAGTCGTTTTCCAAGTCCTGCACTCTGGGAACTCCGGTGAGAGCGGCTGTCTCTCAGGATTGCTGGCTTCCTGCCAAAGAGGAAGCCTGAGCCTCTTCGATGGCTACCTGGGGAGGCTAACCAGCGCAGGGTGGCAGATGCCTTCTGGATGGTCCTGTAGTCACTTATGATTCCCAGAGGGCTTATCCTGGAGGAACGCTGCACACTGAGGTTTGACAACAAGGGTGGTCTGAGGGTTACTGGAGACCCAGCAGTCAGGAATCCTTGCTGTCATTGACTCCCTGCCCACCAAGAGTGGTCACAAAGGAGTGTGCCCTAGAGTAATGCACTAGGTTTGAGCTTCTGTCCCAGCAGTAACCAGCTGTATGTGTCCTCAGATAAACTGCCTGAATGCCCATGAGCCTCAGTTTCCGCATCACTTAAATGGGCATAATAGCCTCTTCCTTGGAGGGTTGTGATACTCTTGGTGCAGGGGATTGTGTGAAGATTGTATTGAAATAAGACCCACTTTCCAGGTGTAGTGGCGTATGCTTGTAATTCCAGCACTTGGGAGGCTGAGGCAGGAAGAGGACTGCAAGTTCAAGACCACCCTGAACTATATAGTGAGACTTTGTCTACAAAAAAAAAAAAAGACCTACTTATCTTTTTGCGTTACTGGGGATCGAACTCAGGACCCTGCGCTTGCTAGGCAAGCAAAAAGACCTACTTATCATCCAGTGGCTGCAGCTCCCAATTCCACCTCTTCTCCTTCCCGAACTCTCCCTCTTTTCCCATTGCAGACCCTGAGCAAGAGAAGGGAGAGACAGGAAAACACCGTTTGCCTTTTCCCCAGCGGGTTCTCCAGGCATGAGCTCCCTGGGTTTGGATCTTTCTCAGTTTTGTCAATGAGTCCCTGTCACCCCCCTCAGGTGCACAAGGCCCTTCCTGCCCAGGGGCTGATGAAAACCCCTCTGTCAGTGTGCCTGGCACACAGGTTGTTTATTCTTTGCAACTGACCTGGTGACAGGATAGGGCCGGGTGGGTTGGGCACCTGGGGCAGGGCCTGAGCCGGTCTGGGCAGTGGAGGGGCCCTCTGCGCCGCTCCCATCTGCTGAATAATTCATGACAAACAAAATAGTTGGGCCAGGCTGGCCCCTCCCTCCTCCTGCCGGGCAAGGGGGAAAGTTTCTAATTACAGATCAGCGGGCTGGGCTCCCTGGGGCTCCTGGGCGCTGCACACAGGGGGTATTTATGGGGAGGGACAGGCGGGGAGGGCCGGGTCCCAGCCCCTCTCCAGAAGGAGCTCAGCTCCTTTTGAAATTTTAGCCTGAGCCTGCCCAAGCCCCAGGAGGGACTGGGGAGAGAAACAGAACCCAGTGGTCAGGAGGAGAAGCCCCACAGAGGGGTCAGAGAGAAGGGTCCAGGGAAAGGCCAGGTCAGGGTGGGGCTGGGGTCGACCTGAGAGGAGACATTTAGGAAGCGCAGCGAGGGTGAGGTGCAGAGGGGTGTCCACATGCAGATGTCCTGGTTCCCAAACCACAGCCACTTGGCCCCATGGCCATTTCCTCATCTGTGAAGTGGGGAGAGCTGGGGATTTAGCTCAGGAGCACAGCGCCTGCCTCGCAAGCATGAAGTCTCAAGTTCAATTCCCGGTACCAGAAAGAAAAGTTGTATGTGAAATGGGGAGAGGCTTTTACCTCCCTTACAGATCCTTAAGAAGAAGGAGAAGGAGAATCAGAGGTGAAAGAGGAAGAGGAGGAAGAAGAAAAGGCTGAGGTCTAGCTCAGTGCAAAGGCCTTGGGTTCAACTCATGGTATCTTTTTTTTTTTTTTTTTGCGGTACTGGGGATCGAACTCAGGACCCTGCGCTTGCTAGGCAAGCGCTTATTCCACTGAGCTATATCCCCAGCCCCTCATGGTATCTCAAATACAAAAATATATTGCGCTCGCATAGTTTTTAGTTTTCGCATTATGCCGCTTCCATGCAGAAGTCAGTAAAGGAGGAGTTACAAGAAGAGCAGGTTCCAGAGGATTGTTGGAAAGAAGGAAAAGGATTTATGAGGCACTTCAGTATAGTGATTAAGAGCGGGGGCTGTAGCTCAGTGGTATAGCGCTTGCCTAGCACATGCAAGCCCTGGGCTTGTTAAACCCTAACTCTGTCTTTTATGAGCTGTGTAGTTGTGGGCAAAGTGCTATACCTCTCTGAGCCTCTGATTCACAGTCTGTATAAGTGGTAGCTATTTTGATGACTGGGGAACAGAACAGAAGAGGTCCCTGCCCTCAGGTAACTTACAGTCTAGCAGTCAGGTTATGTCAACCAAGGCCTTTCCTGCACACCTCTGTGAGCAGGTCGGGTGAACGCTGCCGAGCTCACAGCATCCATTGCTGTTTCATGGGCAAAGAGGCTAGGAGTGCAAAGAGGAGGGAACAGAGAAAGGATATGATCAAAGAGGTTACTCAGCAGCACGGGGCTGGGGATATAGCTCAGGGCTGGGGATATAGCTCAGTGGAATAAGCGCTTGCCTAGCAAGCGCAGGGTCCTGAGTTCGATCCCCAGTACCGCAAAAAAAAAAAAAAAATGTGAACTCAGCAGCACGGATGGATCCGCCTACTCACGCGCTAGGTAAGGAGAAGCCAGCACGAGCAAGTTCACATTGTGTGAGGTCATTTATGTGAAATCCTAGAAAATGCAGCGTAACCTATAGTGACAGAAAGCAGATCAGGAGATGCCTTGGAACAGGGGAGGGAGGGGCAGTGGCTGCTAGCAGCCTGTGGGACTATCTGGGGAGACGGAAATGCTCTCTGTGACGGCGATACTAGTTACATAGGTGTACCTATTTGTCAGTGCTCACTGAACTGGACACTTAAAACAGGGGGTATATTTTCTTGCATATAAATTACATCTCAGTGAAGCTGACTTTTAAAAGGGAGGCAGAGAAGCTGTGAACCAATCTCCCAAGTCCTGCAACCTTCTTATATTATCTGAGTGTCTAATTTCAAGCTCATTCATGGGCAGAAATGGTATCAGGTTCATCTTTAGTTCTATTCCTCACCTCCCACCCCTCGGGTCTAGCAAAATTCTTCTTTTGCGGGGGTGGGGTGGGGGTGGGGAGGCTGGGGCTGAGACAGGGTCTTACCATGTAGTTCAGGAGGCTGGCCTTGAACTCACTATGTGGCCGAGGTTGGCCTCAAACTTGCAGTGATTCTCCTGCCTCAGCCTCCCGAGTCCTGGGATTACAGGTGTGCACTACCATGCCTGGCAGCCTAGCAAAATTCTTTAGCCCAGTGGTTCACATCAACAAATATACCATGAGCATCACCTTTATTCTGGGTGCTAAGGTCACAGAGCAGTTGGTTCACAGCGGAAAACAAGAAAACGGACAAACAGACAAAGTACAGTGGGGTTAACGTTCTTATGAGGTAAGAGATTCGCTCCTTCCTGGGCTTCTGCACAGAGCCTGGCTGGTGGTGGCTGTGGGCTCTGGAATCTACTGCCTGGGTTCAAATCTCTGCTTTCCCGCTTGCTAGCTGTGTGATTTTGGATGACTCCCTGAACATCCCAAGCCTGTTTCCACCTCTGGAAACGGAGATCACGGTCTTCCAACCCACAGGGATGTGTGAGCTCAACAAGTCAGCAAATGCCAAATGCCGCTGTCATGCTGGAGGAGCAGGGAGCTGGGGTTCGGCCCAAATGCAAGGAGAACACCACCCCTGCCCACCCTGACTAGGGAGAGGAGTCAGGGGCTAGTTCCCAGAGGTGGTGCTCCGTGCTTGGAGGAGGATTTAGCCAGTTGAAGTGGCCTTGGGCAGGAGGGAGTGGGAACAGCTTGGAGCAATCGCTCAATAAATATTTGCTCAATAAATAAAAAAATAGAGACTATGCAAGGCTTGCCTGTAGCCAGGGGGACAGGGAAGGCCTGTCAGGGTGGACCAGGCGGGGGTCCCCGGGAGGCGGGGTGTGGGTGTGGGTGGCTGGCCCTAGTGCCAGGTTCCATCCAGCCTGGCCTGGCCTAAGCACACTCCGCCCTGCCCCCTGATAGATCCTGGACACCCCGAACCTGTGGCCTGTAGCCTACAGGAGGAGGACAGGCGTGAGGGCTGGCGGGACGGGGGTCCCCTCATGAGAATGGGCCAAGTCCCTACGCGGCGCCTCTCGCGCCCCGTCGTCTGAGCCACAAAGGACGGGGATCAATGCCAGGCGGGAGCGGCCGAGGGGCCTCCTCTTTGTGCGGCTGTCTCAGGCCTGTTTGCGCCGCCGTCTCCGCGTCCCCATTGATCAGGCATGTGGAAAGATTCCGCCTCCCGGGCTCCCTTTGTGGCCGCGTTGCCAGGCTGCGCCCGGCGTGACTGAGCGCGCGGCGGGCACCGGGCTGCGGGCCGGGAGGGTGCGGAGATGGAGACGCCAATTCAGCAAAGGACACAGGTCGCTCGAGCGAATTCGAACCTCCGACAAATGACAAATAAATGCAAATAAAAGAAAATAAGTCTGTAACTATGTCCCAGATATTGCATGAGACATACTGATAAAGGTTTTGTCGCGCACCTGACATTCAAATTTCATGGGCATCCTGCATTTTATTTGGCATCCTAGCAGACCCGGAAGTTGGGTAGAGCTCCATGACCAGCGTTTACGATCCCCTAACTTTAGTCACCAGAATTTTATCTGTTTGGGCTGTTTGTGTGTACTCCCTAACTAGTGTTTATTTGTTTTATAGTGCTAGGCGTTGAACACATGGCTTCCTTTTTTTTTTTTTTTTTTTTTTTTGGCGGTACTGGGGATCAAACTCAGGACCCTGTGCTTGCTAGGCAGGCGCTTATTCCACTGAGCTATATCCCCAGCATGGCTTCCTTCATGCTAGGCGGGTGCTGTACCACGGAGCTACCCCTCCAGCCCTGAGCTACTCTTTAGATACTAGTACTTTTAAATGAATTAAATTAAAAGGTAACTTATTTCCATCTATCTTCTTGTCAAGCATACAAGTCCAAGAACTACCTTCCTTCAGCAGGATGTGTTTTTTTTTTTTTTTTTTTTTTTTTGGCTTTTTGAGATAGGGCCTCGCTACACAGTCAAGGCTGGCCTTGAGCTCATTTTGTAGCCCAAGCTGGTCCTGAACTTTCTAAGATCCTCCTGCCTCAGCCTCCTGAGTGCTGGGATGACAGGCATGTGCCACAATGGCTGGCAGTAGGATGTTTTAACAAAGCCCTGTGTGGTGACACACTTGTTAACCCCAGCTACTGAGGAGGCTGAGGCAGGAGTGTTGCCAGTTACAGGCCAATCTGGACAATTTAGTAAGATTCTTTTTTAAAAAAAATTTTTTTTTAAGGCAGGGCCAGGGGATAGACCTCAGCATTCCTGGGGTTCAACCCACAAAAAATAAATTAAAGAAGAAAAGTGAAAAATTAACAGTGAATTGTTGATATGTATTTGATATGAATATATTAAGTGAACAAATAATTTATTTATACATACTTTATATACATTAACTGAAGAAATATTAAATGTACATAATTTTAAATGTAGTTCTTGATGCATTTTTTCCTATGGCGTCATCACCCCAGAATAGTCCCTTGGGACTCGTGGCAGTACAGTACCTTCCTGAAGTGACGGCCACTTTTCTGACTCCTGTCACCATTTCAGCTGCTTCTTCTTCCTCTTCCCCCTCCCCCCTTCTTCTTCCTCCTCTTCCCCTTCTTGTTAATGGTACTGGGGCCTGAATCCAGGGTCTTCATACTGAATTGTATCCTCAGCCCTTTTTATTTTTTAATTTGATGAAGGGTCTTGTTAAGTTGTTAAATAGTCCAGGCTGGGCTCAAACTTATGATCCTCCTGCCCCAGCCTCCTGGAGTGCTGTAATTACAGGCATATACCACTGTACCCAGTCACTTTAGCTCTTCTTGAACTTCATACGAATGGAATCACCCGGCACGTACTCTGAGTCTGGCAGTTGGTGCTCAACAGTGTGTCTGCAGCCTTTGTCTGTGCTGTGATTGGACCAGCCATGTGTTGGCTCTTGCTGCTGGCTGAGGAGTATCCCATAATACAGTAACAGGCATCATCCTTTCTTCTTTTCTTTCTTGCTTTTTCTCTTTCTTCTTTTTTCCTTTTCTTTTTCTTTTGTTTTTGTTTTTGAGACAGGGTCTTGCTATGCAGTTCAGGCTGGACTTGAGCTCACTTTGTACCCCAGCCTGGCCTTGAACTTATAGCAAACCTCCTGCCTCAGCTTCCCAAGTGTTGAGCATGATCATTTCTTCACCCATTCTCTTGGTGGTGGATATCTTAGCTGTTTCTAGTTTTTAGCTACCATGAATAAAGCTGCAATGACCACCCTTGTGATAGTCACTGTATAGATTTAAATATATTTAACATAAGCAATAAGAACTATATTTATATTAAATATATTTATAAATATATTATATTATATATATTTAGCATAAGCATAATAAATATATTTAACATAAGCAATACTATTTATAGATTTATAGTTTTGATGTGCTACTTTTATTTATTTGTTTCTCCTGCACATTAAATTGCATTAGATCAGGTACGGTGGCGCACACCTGTAATCCCAGCACTTGGAAGCTGAGGCAAGAGGATCACTTGAGTTTGATGCCAGTCTGGGCTACAAAGTGAGTTTAAAGCCAGCCTGAAGTATATAGCGAAACACTGTCTCAAAAAGTCAAAAACAAAAAATTGCATGTAACTATTATACATCTTTACCTTGGTGTGGACCAAGCTTGCTTTTTGCATCATCGATGGTCATATAACAAAGAATAGAGATTAACAGGCTGGGCCGAGGCTGCAGCTCAGTGGCAGAGCACTTGCCTAGCGTGCACAAGGTCCTGGGTTCCATCCCAGCACCACACACACACACACACACACACACACATACAGTTCACTGGGCTTCCTGTTCCCACTAGCTCAAGTGGATTAAAACTTCTGCTCATCAGTTTCTTCATCTGTAAAATGGTGATGCTGACTACCTCCCGCGGTGGTTACTCCACAAAGACACAGAGCAGGGCTGGCACACACTGCCTCTCCCCATGCGTGTTGCCGTCTAAGTGCTTGGCCCTGAGGCAGCTGAGGAGCTGGGTGTGTGCGGTGGCTGCTCCCGACCCTCCTCCCTGCAGTCCTCGGAGGTAGACGCTGCTTTTGTTTCTGTTTCATGGTACTGGGGATTGATAGGCACTGTTCTTAATTCACTTTCCAGATGAGGAAACAGAGGCTCTAGGAGGCCGTCACTGGCCTAAGCTGGTACAGTTCGCAGGCTCAGAGGACCGCTTGGTGTGGATTCCACAGCCAAGCACCAGGAGGGACCTGGAAGTGGCAGTGGGTCAGGAGGCTCTGGGTACCTGCTCCTTCCTGCCTCGGGCTCCCCTTGGTGCCCAACTGCTTACCCCAAAGCTTTCTCTTGGGAGGGTGGGAGGAGCCGGGCTGGCCCTTTCTAAGAGAGCCAGGGAGGGGAGCACAGGCAGGGCGAGTCTGAGTGGGGATAGAAGCAGGAAGCGCAGGAGCCCTGGCCTCCCTTAGCAGCAGTCGCGGGCAGAGCCTGCGGCGTCACTACCTGCCATCTGAAGGGCACAGGGATATGCTGATCTCAGGTGATTAGCATAACAATCCCCGATCCTGCGTCCTCAGAGCCCAAAGCTAGGTCTGCACAATCCCCTTCCAAGCCAGCTCTTTCTTTAGCTGGCTAATTAGGGAGGGGTGCGGGGGGGGGGGGGAAGGGGGACAACCTTCTTAAAGGGCCCCTGCACCCTGGGCTCAGGCTGGAGCTGAGAGCAGGAAACAGCTCCAATGACAATCCCTTAGGCCCTGGCGAAATGTGGGTGCCACCTCAGGGCCTCACCCAGGCCGGAGCAAAACATCTGTCACCCCCCCACACACACAGTTTACTGGGCTTCCTGTTCCCACTGCTTCGGGCCCCTTTAGGGCCTAAGAGTGAATAGTACGTCCTGTTTACCCTTGTATCCCAGGGCTAGGTACAGAGTAGGTGCTTAAATAGAACTTCACTTTTGTCTCTCTCTTTTTTTCTTTTTTGAGATAGGGTCTCACAAATTGTCCAGGCTGGCCTCAAACTCTTGGGCTCAAGTAATCCTCCTGCCTCAGTAGGAGCTGAAACTATAAGCACATGTCACTGCACCATGCTCTCAAATACACTTTTTTGTTTTGTTTTGTTTTTTGAGAGGGTTTCACTATGTAGTTCAGGCTGGCCTCAAACTTGCCATGATCCTCCTGCCTCAGCCTCCGGAGTGCTGGGATTATAAGTGTGTGCCACCACACCTGGCAGTTTCAAATGCATGTACCTTTTGTGGGTGGGGCTTTTCTTTTGAGACAGAGTCTTGCTAGGCAGTTCAGACTGGCATTGAGCTCACTTTGTAACCCAGGCTGGTCTTAAACTCACAATGATCCTTTTGCCTCAGCCTCCCAAGTGCTGGGATTACAGGCATGCGCCACCATGCCCAGTTTCAAATACATATAGCTTTTAAAATAGGTAACTGAAGCTAGATGTGATGCCATAAACCTGTAATCCCAGCTCCTGGGAGACTGAGGCAGGAGGATCGCCGAGAGATGGAGGCCAGCCTGAGCTACGCTGCGAATCCAAAGCCAGCTGGTGCCACATAGTGAAACCAAAAGTAAATGAATAAATAAAACAGGTAACTGAGAGCTGGGGACGGAGCTCAGTGGTGGAGCACTTGGCTACTCTGTGTGAGGCCTTGAGTTCCATTCCCAGTACTTAAAATCAAAAACAAAAACAAAAGACCAAAGTAACTGAATCACAGAGCTGGTGGCCCAGAACTCAGGACTCTACCTGCTGAATAAGTAAGGACCCAGCCTAGGTGCTAATGAGGGTCCTGAGGCAGCCCCGCCTCTGCAGGCCCCTCAAGATCTCCCTCCGTCCACTCTTACCTTCAGGCTCTCCCACCCCTCTTCAGCCCTCTGCCTTCCAGACCTCAGAAGTCAGAGACGGTCCCTGTGTGGGAGTTGGAAGAGTGTGACCTCTGGGATGAGTGAGCGCTGGGTTCAGGTCACAGCTTTGTTCCTGATTTCCTGTGTGTTCTTGGACACATCTCAACCTCTCTGAGGTTCAGTTTTCTCATCTCTAAAGGAGAACAATCCGAACCTGCTTCGGGGCCTAGGGCCGTGGCTCAGTGTTAGAGTGCTTGCCTCATATGCTGGAGGCCCTGGGTTTAATCTCTAGCTCTGCAAAGAACAAAAGCAAGGACAACACGAATTAAAAACTTTTTATAAGCATTTGGTAAAGTACCATAGCAGAAGAGCTGCCACGTGTTTGGGGCCCCCGTGTATACAAGTGATTGTTATATACCAGCCCCTGCTCAGGGCTTAATTCTTCGCTATAATCGTCCTAACACCCTTGTGACAGGACCCAGGCTGCCCTTGGATTTGTGATCCTCCTGCCTCCATCTCCTGAATAGCTGGAATTACAGGTGTGTATGGTGGTACCTGGCTTGGTGCAGTATTTTTAGGGGAAAAAAAAGAAAAGAAAAGAAAATGAAGTCAGAGAGGCAAAGTGACTTGCCCAAGGCCACACAGCTGGAAAGTTTCAATGAAAGGCAAGAGCCCAGCTAACCCTAAAACACAAGGGCTTGGCTCTGGGGCTAGGGCGAGATAGCAGTTGCGGTAGCCACCGCCCCTTCTCCACTCAGCCAGGGGAGCACAAGTCAGATAGGATCCCGATGCCATCCTACACTCCTGAAGCCTGGCAGCCCTGAAGTAACTTCAGTGTGACGAGTGCCTCACAGACAATGAAACTGGACGGCTAGGGCTCAGGTGGAAAAGTCATCTTGGAAAGAGGTGGTTCTTGGACTGCAGGGTACTCGTGTGTGTGTGTGTGTGTGTGTGTGTGTGTGTGTGTGTGTGTGTAAGAAGGCCAAGAACCGGTGAGAGCAGGTGCAAAGGCCCTGAGGCAGGCTCTATCCCGAGGCAGCCAGGAAGTGGAGCCTTGGAAGAGAAGGTGAGAGCCCAGGGGAGCCGGGCCTTGGTCAGGCCGGGCCTATGGGAAGCAGTAAGGACCCCCTCGCCTGCGCACCCCTTGTCTTCCTCAGTCCCTTGTCTCTCTCTTACTTCCTCCCCTTCCCAGTCTTCCTCCCCTTCTCTCTCCTTCCTTCCTTCCTTCCTTCCCTCCTTCTTCTCTTCCTTCCCCTCAGGCCTCCTGTTTCCCAGACACGGCTGGGCTGAGGGCCTCCAGGGCCCTCCGCGCTTCCCCCACTTCCTCCCCCCCCCTTTCCCTTCGGCGCGGCTGCCCCTCCCCCACTGCCCAGTCTGCCCCTCCCCTCCCTCGGACTGCGAGGACTGAACCTGAGGACCGGCTGCCCACACTATTGTCTCTTTAAGGAATCCCTAAATCCGGACACCCCTCTCCTCCCCCACCTGAGAACCAATTAGGGTTCCCGAATTCAAGTAGAGGCTTTTGTGTGTCACGTGTTTGGGGAACAAAGCCCTCAGCGGCAGGAATAAAAGCGTCTATTCAGGAGCCGGTTTGTTCTCATTCTAATCGTTTCCACTCCAGCCTGCCCTGCTTCCCGGGTTCCCAGGGCTGCGCAGCCGGGCCTCACCTTCCCGCCTCAGCGCCCTGCCTCAGTGCCCTACCTCCAAGCAGGTGGCCGCAGAGCCAGGGCTCTGCCGCCTTTGCTTCCCGAGAGATCCCGTGACACCCGGCGGCGGCCGCGAGCCGGGCCCTGCGCCCGGTCCCCACCCCGCACCGCCCTGCAGAGCTCAGAGCCTCCACCGCAGCTGGGAAACTGAGGCCCGAGAGGTCAGGACTCCCGCAGCTGTGGCGAGAGGGTCCGCGTTCTACAGTATTGTCGGCTGGTCCCGGGGCGGGATGGGGTGACAGAGAAGCTGTCATTTCCACGCAGCGTGGGCCCGGGCACCTGCAGGGTGCAAGGACTCCTTCCGATTGTGAGGAAGCCGCCTCGGAGGTCAAAGTCACAGACACGGCCAAGGCAGGAGGGGAGCTGGAACTCAAGGAGCCCTCAGGTCTGCAGCTGCAGAGACAGGCACACGGGAACACTGCCGGGATGGGGCCGCCCGGAGGAAGAGCCACCGACAGGGAATGAAGACTGATACATTGCTAAGAGAAACAGGCGGAGTTGCTGAGTGTAACAGAATCCCACCGGGTCCGAGAACAGGAAAAAGCTACACACCAAGCGTACCTTTCTGTGTGCATAGAAACCATTGGAGAAAAGCATGCCATACATCGTAGTATCTCTGTTTATTTCCTGTTAAGGGCTGAAATGAGTAGGGTCATTCAGTGCTGCTTGAAAAAATATTTTACCAGGATCATGTATTTATTTTAGAAATAATAATAATTACTTTCTCTTGTTGAGGTTAATGGTTTTGAAGTGTGAAGTTTAGTTGCATTTAGGGCCCCACAGAACTCTGCAACATTGTTTCTCGCTAGGTTCGCAACTTCATCCCTCCGCCAGGCCAATCTCTTCCTCCTTAAACAGTTAAGTTACCTCCTCTGTCCTCTGCCTCCTGGGCCCTGGCCCCTGGCCCCTGGCCACACTGCCCTGTCTTCTGTCTCTGCAGATCTACCCATTTGGGCTATTTCATATGAATGGGGCCGTATACCATGTGACATTTTGTGTCCAGTAGAAGGCATTCCTGTTCACTCAGCATGTTTGTGAGATCACCCACATCGCATTTATGAGCACATCACCCCTTTTTATAGCTAAATTATACTCCATTTTATGCTGCATCTTTTTGTGTTTGTAGGTTTTTGTTTTTGAGGTACTGCAAGTGGACCCCAGGGGTCTTCTATCCCTGAGCTATATTCTCCAACCCTTTTTTATGTTCTGTTCTGTTACGTTGTGTTTTACGTTATGTTGCCCAGGCTGGTCTCAAACTTATGATCCTCCCCACTCAGCCCCTTGAGCAGTTGAGGTCATAGGTGTGTCACTGCACCTGGCTCCGTTATGTGTTTATACCATGTTTTGTTTACTCTTTTACCACTTGATGGACATTTGGATTGTTTCAGTCTTTAGCAATTATGTATAGTACTGCTATATCTTTTAAATACAAGTGTTTTCCTATATACTAAACACCTTTTGTGTGGTGTCACTGGGGATCGAATCTGGGGTCTCCCCACTGAGCTATAGCCCCAAATCCTTTTTTATCTTTTTATTTTGAGACAGAGTTTTGCTAAGTCAACACCCTCAGTTGTCCAGGCTGTGCTTGAACTGAAGATCCTCTTGCTTCAGCTTCCCGGAGTGCTGGGTTTAAGGTGTGCATGCGCCACCATGCCCAGCTGACGTTCACAGTTCTAGGTCTTCGTCCATTCTGAGTTAATTTTTGTTTATGGTGTGAGGACGAACTTCATTCTTTTGGATGTGGATATCCTATAATAATTGTTTTTAAACCTTGTCCTTACTGTCTATAATTAATGATCTCCAAATTTTTCTGACAATACATCATTATGGGGAAGTAACTTTTGAGGCTATAACTCTAGGCAGGCGCTTATTCCACTGAGCTATATCCCCAGCCCCGAGGCTATAACTCTAGTGTGCCCTTTACAAAGGATTTACATGTGCAGCTGTATTCCTACAATAACTATGTTTTAAAAAAAACAAATACAAACTTAAGCTTATAGCTCAGTGGGAGGGAGCATGTGATCATGTCCACAGCGCTGGGTTCAATCCCCAGCACCAGGAGAAAAAAAAGCGGTGACGAAAACAAATGTCACCATTCATTGGTGCACACCCAGGGCGGCTTCCAGGGCCCCACGGGTACCCAAAACCTCGGAGGCTCAAGTCCGTTCTACAGAACGGCATAGTGTGCTCATAAGCTAAGCACATTCTTCCTAATACTGTAACTTTCCTCTAGGTTATTTATAATACTTGAAGCAAAGTAAATTTATATAAACAGCTGTTACACTGTATTGTTTAGAGAATAGTGAGGAGGCAGAAAAAATCTACCTGTTCAAGAGTGGCTTTTGGTTTTTTTTCCTTTAAGATGCAGGGGATCAAACACAGAGCCCTGCACATACTAGGCAAGCATTCTTGCCAAGGAAATATATCCCCCTACAGATGCAATTTTAAATTTTTTTTATAAAATTGACAGATAACATTTATTAAAGCACGTCTAATTTTTTTCATAAGGCAATTTTTTGAGACAGAGTCTTGCTATGTAGTTCAGGCTGGCCTTGAACTAGTGGCAATCCTCCTGCCTCAGCCTCCTGAGTACTCAGATTACAGATGAGCACCACCATGCCTGCCATAATTCCAATATATATATATATATATATATATATATATTTTTTTTTTTTCCTATGTTGCCCAGGCTGACCTTGAGCTTGCTATCCTCCTGCTTCAGCCTCCTAGAGCGGTGGATTACAGGTATACCATGGCACAGGGCTTGAATTTACCATTTTAACCATTTGTGTATATTTGTTTGTTTATTGCTGTACTGGGAATTGAACCTTAGGGCCTCATGCATGCTAGGCAAGAACTGTATTACTGAACTACAACCCCAGTCTAATTAAAAAAATATTCTTGTTCCGTGGTTTGCTGAATACTCAAGTGTAGAACATGCATAGCACTTGTGTGTACTACTGTACATAAAAGAAAAAAAATTCTGAGCCAGATGTGGTAACGTATTCCTGTCATCTCAGCATGTGAGAGGCTGAGGCAGGAGGATCACTACAAATCTGAGGCCAGTCTGGGGTACATAGTGAGTTCAAGGCAAGCCTGAACTACACATAGTGAGATCCTATCTCAAAAAAAATTGTTTTAATGAAATAGGAAAAATATATGTAGAAGACCTGGGCTTTTCTTGGTGGATCATCGTGGGTGTTTTGAGGGGTTTTCACCTCTCTGGTGCTCCTAACAGAACGAAGCCAGAGCTCCTGCAAACTGCCGGGTCTGCCCCCATAAGGCAGAGGTGGGAATGCTCCGCTTTGGGTCTGACTTCTCCTTTCTGGATCCCAAAGTCTGCTGTCGGAAGAACAGGTGTTTGAACCTTGTTTCGAGTTCCTAATTGTGAGTTGCCCACCTATTTCAGAACAAAATATTGGACAGCTCTTCTGATCATTTTCTACTGGCTATAGAACTTGAGGTAGGGACTCTGCACAGGAAGAAGAGATAGGAGAGGACAACCGGGAGAGGCAGCCCTGGAAGTAGCCAGGCCGAGGTGGGCACAGTGTGCCTGGGGTGGAGAGACCTGGACCTAGGAGGAAGCCTGCTCTGCCTCCTCTAGCTGTGTGACTTCGGCCAAGGGATACAACTTCTTTGAACTGAACCTCAGGGTCCTCATTTGTCACATGGACATATTACTAATTAAGACTGCATCATTTTTTTAAAAAACACTGAATCATACAGTTACCTGATGAGTCAGTGAAATAGTGTGTGAAAATGCTCAGCCTGCAAGAAGAGCTCAGTGATTGTTATTATCATTACTCAAGGTTTAAAGGGGGCACTGCTTCCACCGTTATTGGACCCTGTGTGTTTGTCCACTTAGCGCCGACATAAGGAGGGCCCGATATGGACAAGCTGCACCGTATGGAACTAGTCAGTGACCTCTGGGCGTGGCGGTGCAGGCCTTTAATCCCAGCACTCTGGGAGAATGAGGCAGGATGATAGCAAATTCAAGCCCAATCCGGGCCATTTAGCAATTTAGCAAGACCTTATTTGAACATTTTTAAAATATGGCCTTGTATTGATGGTTTTGCACCATTTACAAACCCTACCTGAACCCATCCTTCCATCCCTCCAAAAAATTTCCCCAGAATCTTTCAGTCCTGCTCTCCAGCTGCACCTTGTATGTCGAGCTCCGTGGAGCACTCCTCCTCACCTCTTAGAGAATGAACCAAGTCTTGGAGACCTCCTCCCGGGCTTTCTTAAATATCATGCTACAGAATTTGACTGGAACAGTCAAGTGATTTTCAGTTCGTGAAGCTGAAGCCATTCCAAGGCCTGATGGTACCAAGTGGAGAAATAAGTACCTCTGTGTAGGAGAACCTTTTGATGGAACACATGCAGTCTGCGCCATGCATGAAAAGCAGCAGGTTGACATGATCAAGGATCAATTTTTAAAGTAGGGACTTCCGGGAAGGTGGTAACTGGGTAGGCAGCAGAGAGAGAACCTCCCAGAGGATTACCACCCAGACAATGGAATATAGCAATATGAAGACAGAAAGGAGAGAGGTGTGTACCCTGAACCCAAGAAGGATCTGAAATGGGAACTGAAGCCCTAGGAAAGATCAAGCAAAGCCTCTCCTGGAGGAAAGGATCGGAGGGCTGCCGACAGTCGAGGGAGAAGAGATGGAGAAAGAGGAAGCCACTGCTTGGCCCAAGCCCTCATTCCAGCAATCGCAGCTTCAGCTTCAGAGACCCACGCTCGTGGAAGCCTCCCGACTCGGCCAGGGGAGAGCGGAGTTCCTAGAGCTGGTCCAGAACTGGAGAGGAGAGGGCGCAGCCAGGAAAAGAGGCAATGGTGGTTGGGAGCTGTTGTCAAATCCAGTGTGAGGATGAGAGGTTGCAACAGCCACTGAAGCGGAGTCCCCACCCTGCAGCAACCTTCCTAATCAGCACCTGGAGGCAAGGTGGAGCCAGAGCAGCCAGTACACATCCCACCACATCCAGCTGTATGCCTGCCTCAAGGCTGTGGCCTCCTGCCTCTCCACTGTGTGGGCGGCCGCCAGTGGGGAGCAGTGGGATGCATCGGCACCCACATCAGAGCCACAGCAACTCCCAGGGATCCAGCCAAGGAACAAACGGGAACTGGAGCACAACAGCAAGAGAGAGCTGCAGATGGAGGTGGATCACACGGCCCCACGCCCTTCTCACTCCAACACCAAGCAGGAAGCATGAGCTGAGTTACTGGGCTTCAGCTCCCACCCTGAATGCCCTCTGTGAGCACCTTGAGCCTCGGGGTCCTGCACAATCACCACCTGTTCCTGACAGCAACGGGACGAGTCCACAGGCTTCAGGACTCACCCCAAACTACTAATACGAGCAACAAGAGTGTCTCCATACTGCTTGCATATATGAACCTTGTATGAACACATGGCAACCGGGTAGGCAGCAGAGAGAGCACCTCCCGGAGGAATGCCACTCAGACATAGGAATATAGCAACATGTGAAGGACAGAAAGTAAAGAGGTGGATATCCTGAACTCGAGAAGGATCTGAAATGGGAACTGAAACCTTCGGAAAGACTAAGCAAAACCTCCTCTGGAGGAGGGGATCAGAGATCTGCCATGGCGCAGTTAGAGGGAGACGAGACGGAGAGGGAGGAGGTCGCCGCTCCAAGCACACCCTTGGCCCACGCCCTCATTTCGGCATTCGCAGCTTCAGCTTCGGAGACCCATTGCCCAGCTGCAAGGGGTGGGGAACGGTAATGCTGGAGATCAGGAGGAGGTGGGAGGAGAAGAAAGGGCCTCTGGCATCAAGGCAATGGGACAGAGCCAAAAGGGTCACAGAGGGTGCCCCGACGGGTGTGCGTGCACCACGGCTGCTCCACTGAGTGCCCCGTGGCTGCTCTGCAGTGAGCCCCATGGCTGCTCTGCTGTGGGCCCCGTGGCTGAGCCGCTCTGGGCTCCATGGGCCCCACGGCTGCCCTGCAGTGGGCCCCGATGCTGCTCTGCAGTGAGCCCCATGGCTGCTCTGCTGTGGGCCCCGTGACTGCTCTGCTGCTGCTCTGCAGTGGGCCCAGTGGCTGCCCTGCTGAGGGCCCCGCTCAGGGCACCTCATGGACTGGGCCCGCCCCCACCCATAGCACGATGACAGGGTGGAGCCGGGCGGTCCACTGTGAGCATATGTGCTTTCCCACCTCCAACCATGGCAGTTTGCATACACCCATGTATGTTATAGTATAGTCTGAGGCAGCTCTATCTCTTCCCAAGGTGAGAGTCCAAGGATATAGATAAACCCAGGAGTACAGTTATTATCACAGGGAAGATGACTGATTGAGTGGTAGGGCAATGGAGATGAGGGAGGAGAAAAATTGAATGATCGAATGGGCCATCATCTGTGTAACTGAGTAACAAAGGTGAAGGTAGCATTATGTAGGACAGCATCCAGAGCTAATTCCCTTCTATGTTCTCTATAATTCTGTATTTCCTCAATCGTATTTGTATTAACAGAAGTGAAGATAACTTTATATTATACAGCATCCAGTGCAAATTCCCTACTATGTTCTCTATAATTTGGTATTTCCTTTAATTTTTATGTGATAACTAATGTGAAGATAACATTATGTAATACAACATCTAGTGCTAATTCCCTACTATATTCTGTATAACTTTGTACTTTCGGTATTGTTTATAGCTTTTCTGGTTCATATGTCTCCATTCTTTTGTCTTTAAAATAAAATTTAAAAAAATTTTTTTTAAAAGTAATTCCACAGATTGAAAAACAAAAGAGATTTGAACACTATACTACCTGTAAGAACTGCTCTCCTGAAAAGATAACTGGCCTCTAGCTCTTAAATTCTTCTGAGAAATAAAGAACAAGAGTTACATCATAAATTTTTTAAAAAATAACATTAAAAAGGGCTGGGCACACAGCAAGTGCTCAGGGGAAAGAAATGTGGGGAAAACAAAGAAATAAAGGATCAGAGAGCGGATCATGGAAGGTCTGAGTGGGGAAATGCTGAGAAATGCACAGTAGCTTGGCGTTAACAGGGTGTTAGAGTCAGGTTAGTTAGAGTCAGGGTTAGCTTGGGGAAAGCGTGCCCAGGCTAAGGGCACAGTTCTTGGGGAGAGAGGGTTGCTGCAGGATGAGGGAGACGCTCCGTGCAGAGAGAAGAAAGCCCCACAGAGGAAGGGGTCCTCCAGGCTCGACCTCAGGGCTGCTTGTTCAGACCAGTAGAGGCTGTCCAAAGGGCCTCTGTTAGCAGTTTCCAGGCTCTGCAAGGCCAGGTGACAGGGAAGAAGCGAAGAGAGACAACTGGGGCAAGAAGAATAGAGAGGGAGGTAGGGGATGGGTGCAAAGGAGCCAAGAGGCAGTTTCCACAATGGACACCAGAAAAGCTTGCTGTGTTGCCCAGGCTGGCCTGAAACTTGTAAACCTCCTGCCTCAGCCTCCTGAGCAGCTGGGATTTCAGGTGTGCACCACCACTCCCAGCTTTGCTAAAATACCTTCATGAAGAAAGGTAGTTCCTCAGCTTGCATGCTGAACAAGGACATTGATGGGGCTCAAGAATGGTTTAGAGTCTGTGTTCAAACCCCAGCCCCCTCATTTCTTTGCTCTGTGGCCTTGGGATGCCAGGTTTGGGTTTCTGCTTCTGTTAGGTGAAGCTAACGGGGGCTGCAGGTGTAACAGAGCATGTGCTTGGCGTGCATGAGGCTCTGGGCTTGATCTCTAACACCCTGAATAAATAAATACATAGAAAGCGAAGGCAATAAATGGACCTGCCTCAATTTGGGAAGAAAGACTAAATGAACTAATTACTAGATTGCTTAGCAAATCACGTGGTACACCTAGTATACGATAAACGCTAATTGCGGCCACCGCTACTATATCATGTTGTTGCTATATCATGCCAGGCAGAAAGATGTGGGTGTGCTGATAGCTAGTCTATTTGACTCAGGCCCCAGGTAAAGCACTGATCACCATGCTCAGAACATAATAGGTATTTAATAAGTATTTGTTGAATCTCTCACTCTCTCTGTCTCTGTCTCTCTTTCTCGATTTGCCCAGGGGTTAAAGTGATGTTCCTGCCTCAGCCTTTCAAGTAGCTGAGACTACAGGCATGTACCACCAATATCACTCTCTCCATTTCTCATCAATGAATTCTGTTCTGCGTCAGTCACCCAATGCTGGTTGAGCCTCAGTGTAGAGCCAGGGGCCTGGCAGACACTTAGATGTGATGGTTCAAGCGATGGGCAATACCCAATTCAGTGACCCGGATGTTCCCTGGCTCTCTTTCAGCAAATGCCTATGCCTCTATTTCCACCTCTGATACACCTAAATGCCAGGATTTCCTTTCCTTTCCAACTGCTGGACGTCACTGTCCCTTGAGGCACCAAAGCTCCCAGAAGGCCCTCAGAGTTGGTTTTATGTAGTTTTCCCTTTATTGGTGTGTGGACTCCTCAGGAACTGGCAGCAGGCCTTCCCACGGTGGGAGATCTCCAAAGTAGCCAACCCAGGGGGAAAAGGCACACGTGACCCGCTCAGTGGAAAGCACAGAGGCAGTGGTGGAGGCACCGAGTGCCAGCTGTGTGACTTCAGACGAGACGGTCCTTTCTCTGGATCTCCGTCTCCAATCTGTGAAGTAAGAAAAAGGCTGTGGGTCCTCTCCGCAGCAGCTGCTCTGAACCTTTTGGAAATCAGGACGTTCCCGAGGGAGAACTCCCACGTGATGTGCTCCCATAGCCCCAAGTCCCATGTTACCCAGCTCCTCCTCTCCCCTCAGGAGCAAGGCCCAGCGGCCAAGGAACTGGAGCAACGTTATTTATGGACACAACCTTGACTCCCCTGTCCCTCACTTGTTTATTTTTTTAAAGCGAGGAAGGCATTTTCATACTTCAGTAGAGGTAGTGGTTAAGAAAATCAGGCCGGAAACTAAGGAGAACTACCTTTAAATAACCCTCTTTGCTATTTCTTTGTTTGTTTTGCTGCTGCCATTTCTAAGCAGGGTATCCTTGGGTCAGTTGCTCAGCCTCAGTTTCCCCACTTACAAAACAGGAGGATTGTAATAGAACCGCCTCAGAGGGCTGTGTAGAAGATGAAATGAGATCACACAGGAAAGCTCTGAGGGTCAACACGGGCCTGTGAAGTATCTGTTTTTGTTGTTATTAGTTACACGCTATCTGGGACACACTAGAAATTGAGACATAATGGTGAAAACTAAGCCTTCCATCCTCTTCTGCCAAATTTGATCTTTCATATGCTAGTGACCCAGCCTTAGTTTTTCTGTGCACTGGTGGAGATAGATTTATAGATAGATGTCTTTTGTTTCTTGTTCTGGTTTGTTGTTTTGAGACAGGGTCTCCCTATGTAGTACCGGCTGGCTTGAATTTGCTTATGTAGCCCAGGCTGGCCTTGAATTTACGGCAATCCTCCTGTCTCAGCCTCCCCAGTGCTGAGATTATAGGCATGTGCCACCATACCTGGCATCTCTTTTGTGTCTTTGCTTGGTTATACTATTTCCTTTCATCTGATCTCCTTTAAATGTTTTCTTTTTTTAAACTTTGCCTTAGCTGGGCGTGGTGGTGTGTGTCTGTAATCCCAGAGCTTGGGAGGCTGAGGCGGGAGGATCATAGCAAGTTCAACACCAGCCTGGCCTACAAAGTGAGCACAAGGCCAGCCTGAACTACACAGCAAGACCTTGTCTCAAAAAAAAAAAGCCTTAATAAAGCATCATTCTTTTTTTATTGAAATAATTTATATAAGGTCAAATGTACCAGTTTTTTTGTTGTTGTCATTGTTTTGTTTTTGTGTTTTTTTTTTTTTTTTTTTTGCGGTACTGGGGATCGAACTCAGGACCCTGCGCTTGCTAGGTACGTGCTTATTCCACTGAGCTATATCCCCAGCCCCTGTTTTTGTGTTTTTGAGACAGGGTCTTCGTATGTAGTTCAGGCTGGCCTTGAACTCACTTTTTAGCCCAAGCTGGCCTTAACCTCACAATACTCCTGCCTCAGCCTCCTGAGTGCTGGGATGACAGGGATGTGCCTCTATGTTGGTAAATGTTTACATATAATTACAACCTAGAGTAAAACAGAGACCTGTGGTGCTCACAGTAGCCACCACTCCTCCCATGTTGCTACTCAGCTCTTGAAGTATGGTGGGTCTGAACCTGAGAAGTGCCCTAAGGACAAAATACACATTGGATACTGGAGAATGTAAAAAATTAATGTAAAATATATCATTAATATTTTACGTTGATTACCTGTTGAAATCTAATATTTTGAATATATTATTAAAATAAATGTTCCATGTTTCCTTTTTATATCTTTTTAATATGGTACCTAGAAAATTCAGAGGGCCGGGGATATAGCTCAGCAGCACAAGCGCCTGCCTGGCAAGCACAAGGTAATGAGTTCGATTCCTGGTACCAAATAAATAAGTAAATAGAAAATTCAATGTGGTTGGCCATTTTGCTTTGCTTCTTCTCTCTCTCTGTCTCTCTCTCTTTCATTCTTTCTCTCCCTCTTCCTCCCTCCCTCCCCTTTTCCTTCCTTCTGTGCTAGGCTTGGAACCCGGGCCCTACCCATCCTAGGCAAATGTTCTACCACTGAGCTATACCTCTAGCCATTTTAAAAAGTGTTTTGAGACAGCTTATTGCTAACTTGCTTCAGCTGGCTTCAAACCTGTGATGATGCTCCTACCTCAGCCTCTGGGATTTCAGGAGTGTGCCACCATGTCCGATTGCTTTTTATCTTATGTATTTCTATTTAACAGTGGTGACATTGAATGTTTCCTTTCTCCCCAAAGTTCTTACCTGCTTCCTTTTTTTTTTTTTTTTTTGAGACAGGGTCTCGCTATGCAGTTCACGCTGGCCTTGAGCTCACTTTGTAGCCCAGGCTGGCCTCGAACTCACAAGGATCCTCTTGCCTCAGCCTCTCACTGGGATTACAGGCGCGCACCACCACGCCCAGCCTTACCTTCTTCTAAACCAATATTGGATCCTCTCTCCTCAAATTTAAACATCATTATGATTTCTGTTCCCATACTTTGTCTGTTCCAAAACTTAATATGGATGAATGTTTTTTATGGTACTGATGATCAGACCCGGGGCCATTGCATGGAACTACATTCTGACATTTTTTGCTTTTTTATTTTGAGACAAGGTCTTGCTAAGTCACTAAGTTGTCCAGGCTAGGCTTGAGCTTGTGATCTTCCTGCCTCAGCTCCTTGGAATGCTAGGGTTACATGTGTGCCATCGTGCCTGACTAATAGACTTTCTTCTTTCTTTTTTTTTTTTTTGAAAATTTCTTTTCTTTGTTTTTTTTGTTGTTGTTGCTGGTTTTATTTTTTTATTTTTTGTTTTTTTTAGAGAGAGTCTTGCTATACAGTTCAGGCTGACCTTGTGCTCCCTTTGTAGCCCAGGCTGGTTTTGAACTCGAACGCGCAATGATCCTCCTGCCTCAGCCTCCCAAGTGCTGAGATTACAGGCGTGCACCTCCAAGCCCAGCTCTTGAAATTTTTTAAGGGGTATTTTTTGCGTCTCATTTCTTTTGTTCAACCTTCTGTTTTTGAAATTCACCTGTATTGTGGCATCCATCAATCAATTCTTTTTATTTTTGTATACTATCCCATAGTATGAATACATTATAGTTTATTCATTCTCCTGTTGAAGGACATTTGGATTGTCTCCAGTTTTTAGCTATTGTAAATAATACTGCTATGTTAATGTTTTTAAACAGTCTTTATTTATTTTGTTACTGGGAATCGAACTCAGGACCTTGCACTTGCAAGGCAGGCTCTGTGCCACTGAGCTATCTCCCCAGCCCTTTTTTAAAAATTATTATTATTTTTAAAATTTTATTTTAAAGACAAAAGAATGGAGACATATGAACCAGAATAAGCCATAAACAATACCGAAAATACAAAATTATACAGAATATAGTAGGGAATTAGCACTGGATGTTGTATTACATAATGTTATCTTCACATTAGTTATCACATAAAAATTAAAGGAAATACCAAATTATAGAGAACATAGTAGGGAATTTGCACTGGATGCTGTATAATATAAAGTTATCTTCACTTCTGTTAATACAAATACGATTGAGGAAATACAGAATTATAGAGAACATAGAAGGGAATTAGCTCTGGATGCTGTCCTACATAATGTTACTTTCACCTTTGTTACTCAGTTACACAGATGATGGCCCATTTGATCTTTCAATTTTCTCCTCCCTCATCTCCATTGCCCTACCACTCGATCAGTCAACTTCCCTGTGATAATAACTGTATTCCTGGGTTTATCTATACCCCTGGACTCTCGCCTTGGGAAGAGATAGAGCTGCCTCAGACTATACTATAACATACAGGGGTGTATACAAACTGCCATGGTTGGAGGTGGGAAAGCACATATGCTCACAGCGGACTGCCCTTCTCCACCCCGTCACCGTGCTATGGGTGGGGGCGGGTCCAGTCCGTGAGGTGCCTTCAGCGGAGCAGCCACAGCACAGCCCCTTTATTGTTGTTTTTTTTGTATGTGTGTGTATGTGGTACCAGGGATCGAACTCAGAACCTTGCAGCTGAAACAGGTGCTTATTCCACTGAGCTATATCCCCAGCCCCCCAGCCCCTTTAAACAGTCTTCAAAGAGCTTTGTTCAGTGTATTTTTACCGTATTTTTTGGTTGTTAAGATGAATCTATCCTTACAGAAAATCTAAACCTATGCTAATGCAAAATATGTGCCCCTTTTCCTTCTCACCTCCTGTTAGTAGGTTGATGTGCCTGGCTTATGGTTTGATGTAAATGCTTCCAGACTTTTCCTCCACATATAGAATAATGTATTAGCATTATTAATAAAATTGTTGCTTTGGTGATTCCTCCCTGACTGCATGATCCCTGGGGATGCTGCATAAGTCCACTCTTGTCCATATCCTAAACTCTGTGGGAAGCCGGGTATGGTGGTGCACTCCTGTAATCCCAGCACTCAGAAGGCTGAGGCAGGAGGATCCTTGTGAGTTCTAGGCCAGCGTGGGCTACAAAGTGAGCTGAAGGCCAGCCGGAACTGCATAGCGAGACCCTGTCTCAAAAAGACAAGAAAACTAAACTAAACTAAAATCTGTAGGAAGCAGAAACTGGAAAAGATATAGGGCTCATCTAATTTAGAGAAGGGAAATTCTGTTGTCCCTCACTATTTATAGGGTGACTGGTTCCATCCCCACTGATAACAGAATCCAGCAGTGCTTGAATTCACAATATGAAATGACGCAGTCTTTTCAGAGTCCATGTACATTTTCCTGAATACTTAATGACCTCTAGATTACTTACAATAACCAGTACAATGTAAATGCTGTGTAAGTAGGTGCTATACTGTATTGCTTTGGAAATAATGAGTTTTTAAAAATACATACATGCCGGATGTGGTGGCACACAACTGTAATCCCAGCACTCGGGAGGCTGAGGCAGGAGGATTGTTTGTTCCAGGCCAGCCTGAACTTCATAGTGAGACCCTGTCTCCAACAAAAAAGGCAAAAAAGTGTACATGGTCAGTACAGATGCAATTTTTAAAAATATTTTTTTGAGGGGCTAGAAATATAGCTCAGCAGCACAAGTGTCCACCTGCCAAGTACAAGGTCTTGAGTTCAATTCCCAGTACTAAAAAAGAACAAAATATTTTGGGGGCTGGGGTTGTAGCTTTTCTAGCACGCATGAGTTCCTGTGTTCAATCCTCAACACGTGAAAACCAAAATAAAACAAAAATTAGCTGGGCACCATAGCCCCCAGCTAATCACTCTTGTAATTCTAGCACTCTGAGAGGCTGATCTAGGATTGCAAGTCTGAGCTCAGCATGGGCAATTTAATGAGACCTGGTCTGAAAGTAAAAAGTAAAAACGGGCTGGGGTTATAGCTCAGTGAAAGGCCTTGTGTTGGATCTTTAGTAGCACCCTTCCCTACACACACACAGAGGCTGAGGATGTAGCCTCGTGTGAGGTCCTGAATTCAAACCTGAGTCCTGGAAAAAAAAAAAATTCAGTTGATAATTGGTTAAATTCACAGATGTGGACCTGTGGATTCTAAGGGCTGACTGTATATGGCACACCTTCCATTATTTCTTGATTACCCGCATCCATGACAGACATTGCTAATCAATAACAGATTTCCATCCCTACCCAGCCCCAGCCACTACCAATCAGTAGAAAAACTGAAACCAATTTCCTACGTCTGGAATAATCTGGCCACTTTCCATTTTGCACATGAATAAACGAGGGCTCAGCGAGGGGCAGAGCCTATTTCAAGGTCAGAGACGCAGCCCCAGGCTCCTGACTCCCTGCCTAATGCTTTTTCCACTGTGTTCATGGACTCCGAAAGCTGTTTCTCCGGGATTGCCGAAAAGCTGGTTTCTAGGGAGAGGGATCAGAGAGACTACACTGCCCTCTAACCAGCCCTTCCTCTTCAGGCCCTGCCGGAGTGTAACAGAAGCCCTGGGCAACAGCTTGGCCTCCCCTCCCCGCAGTCACCACGGTCAGACCTGCGGTTTCAATTCTCCAGGTCTGTAGTTTCCGTTTCCCAAAATAAACATTGAGAAAAAAAAAAAATTAGAGGTGCCACGCTCTCAGCATCTTTGTCTTTAGCTCCTGAATTGTGGGATTATTAACTGACCAGACTAAATCAGATAGTTAATTACAGCAGAGAGGTGACTTCAGCTGCTGAAACCATAAAACTCTGAACGCATCCCTCTCACCAGCGCATCAAACTGGCCCTGGCTGTCACTGGAAGCCACAGTGAGAAAGCGGGAGTCAGCAGGTCTGGGTGGACCGTGGGTGTTCTCAGCTGCGCAAGCACAGTGGCTTGTCCGGTCCCCTCCCTACCAGCACAAGAGAGGAGAGTGGGACGGGGAGGGGATGGAGATAGTGGGTAACATGATGTTTGCTTCAGGTAGCGCTGTGTTCTGGGAGCAGCTAGCTGTGTGAACTTGGGCATGTTGTGTCAGAAGCCTCAGCCCCTGCCTCCTGATATTGGAGGTTGCATGCAGGGCCCTCACAATGCTAGACAAGTGCTGTATTACTGAGCTACGCCCTCAGTCCTCTTTTTTTTTTTTTTTAATGTGAGACATAGTCTTGCTAAATTGACCTTGAATTTGTAACTCTCCTGCCTCAGCCTCTCAAGTAGCTGGGATTACAGATTTGTACCTCCATGTTCCACAGGCTCAGTTTCTTCATCATCAGACAGGCATATTAATAGAACCTACACATGTGTTGTACCCCATACGTGGGTACTGTTGCTATGTGTTCATGAAAAATATATGAGCCAGGCTTGGGGGCACAAGCCTGTAATCCTAGCACTCAAGAGGCTGAGGCATGAGGATCATCACTTGTTCAAGGCCAGCCTAGTATACATAGAGAGCTCAAGGCCAGCCTAAACTGCACAGTGAGATGCTGTCTCAAAAAAAAAACAATAATAGTAATCATGATGATAATGACAGTAATAATGCAGAACTAGGCACATTGCCACACGTCTGTAGTTCCAGCTACCGGGAGGCTGAGACAGAGAGATTGTTCGCATGTAGGACTTCAAGAAAAGCATGGGTAATGTAGCGGGCTCTCATCTCAAGAAATAAAAATATATATATTTTTAAAGAGAGGGAAGATCCACTATCTTCTACACTGCAGTGATTATAACGACCTAGTTAAAAATTAGTACAGTCGGGCTGGGGATATAGCTCAGCGGCACTGCGCCTGCCTGGCAAGCACAAGGCCCTGAATTCGATTCCCCCCCAAAAAATTAGTGTTGTCAAGGGCTGCACAGCAGTGTTTTAGCCAATAACATGCCACGCATATGACAATGGCTCCTAGTAGTTAGGGAGCTGCGGATTCCTGCTGCCAGGTGACATCATGGCCCCCGTAATGTTGTGGCCCAAGGCTCTACTCACATGTACTCTGGGGTGATGCTGATGCTGATGCTGATGGAAACAAACCCACCGCACTGTCAGTCATGTAAAAATAAATCATATCCATTAACATACAGGACACAATACTTGACAATGATTATAAACAGCTAGATCGCTGGCTTATTATTTACTATATTCTTTAGGGTTCTCTCTCTCAGGGGTCGTGAAGATTGACCCTAAGGCTTCACCCTGCTAAACGAATGTTGTCTTTATTTATTTATGCTGGGGATTGAATCCAAGGTCTTCTCACTGAGCTGCAGCCCCAGTCCTTTTTACTTTATTTCTTTTTTTGTAATTTTTTTTTTTTTGTCTTTTTGAAACAGGGTTTCACTATGCAGTTCAGGCTTGCCTTGAACTCACTTTGTAGTCCAGGCTGGTTTTAAACTCACTGAAATCCTCCTGTATCTGCCTCCCAAGTGCTGAGTTACAGGCATGCACCACCATACCCTGCATGGTCGTTTGCAAATTTTGAGACATCATCTCACTAAGTCACTGAGTTCCCCAGGAAGGACTTGAACTTGTGATCCTGCTGCCTCAGCCTTCCAAAAGCTGATATTACAGGTATGTACCACCACGCTCAGCTCCTTATGCTTATTTTAGAGTGCACTCCTTCTATTTATTAAAAACAAAAAAGTATCTAGAAGTGGTGGTGCCCAGCTGTAGTCCCAGCACTTGTGAGGCTGAGGCACGAGGATTGTCATGAGTTTGAGGTCAGCCTGGGTTATATAATGAGTTCACTGTGAATTACATAGCAAGAGCCTGTCTAAAAAAAGAGAGAGAGAAAACAAAGAAAGGAAATAAAAAAAAGAGAAGGAAAAATGTATAAAAGTATACCAGAAAACAATTTGCTGTGTTACATCAGGAGTCTCACATACCTTGTGTGGTTTTGGTTTGTTGTTGTTGTTCAGTACTGGGGATTGAAACTAGAAAACTGGGAGAATAGAGTTATATCCCCAGTTCTCCTTTTTTCTTTCTAAGTTTTTAATTTTGAGCCAAGGTCTCATCATTATGTTGGCTGGAAAGGCTTCAAACTCGCCATCCTCCTGTCTCAGCCTCCTGAGTGGCTGGGATTACAGGTCTGGGTCATCACACCTGGCTTTTACATCTCTTGTTTGCATCGAGAGGCCACATTAAGTGATTGACCTAAACCACCCAGGCTTCTGTAGGTGCATTCTGTGAGGTTCACATAGCGAAGTCACCCAACAGCTCGCTTCTCAGAATGTGTCCACGTTGCCAAGTGGCACACGAACACATATAGAACTGTGTCCACGTGAGATGGCAGGGACAGCGAGCTTCTTTTGTACCCTCCGTTCCCACCACTGTGACTGCTTCTGCGTAAGCCCTTAACGAACTATTGTATTGAGTACTTAGTGCGAGGTGTGGGTCCTGAGGTCAGAGATGTGGGCGGAGGAAAATTCAAAGAGGCGTAGCACAGAGTCCCTGTCTGGAAGTAGTCCTCCTTCCAGTGTAAGGACAGCCCAGAAGCATCTCTAACAACTGGTGGGTCATGTATGCACGAAGTAGATAGTGTAATGCAGTGGTTCATGAAGGAGAACACGGCACCGGACTCCAAACCTCAGCTGCCCCACTTCCTGGCTCTCAACCTGATTTTTCACCTGTCAGTCCTGTGTCCTGGTCTGAAAAATAAGGTCTTGTCACATACAGTTGTTGTAAGGACTGAATGAACAACCTGAAGCAGTTTGCTTAGTACCATTCCTGGCACATAGTAACTGCTCATTGTATACTCACCATTATTTTATCATTCACTAAACGACGCTGGACACGTGACCTCACTTCTCTTCAGACTTGTTTTCTAGTCAGTAAAATAAAAGATACAACAGTAATACTGAGTGAAATTGCTGAAGGATGAAATAGGAAAATCCCTGCAAAGCGCTTAGCACTGTGCCTAAGATATGGAGAGAGCTGAACAATGTTTAGCTAATGGTAGTTAAGATAAAGCTAAAGCAAGATGCTGTTGGGAGAGGAGTGTGAATTCATTTTGTTAGCGAGGCACTGGAATCAGGGCAGGGTTCACACTGGGTAAATGCTTTCTTTTTCTGGTTTTGGTGGCATCTGTATTAGGATACAACTAACATACCATTCAACTTACCTGCAGCATGCCAAGGATATAGCTCAGTGGCACAAGGCCTGCCTGGCAAGCACAAGGTCCTCAGTTTGATTCCTGGTACAAAAAAATAAAATTATCTGCATCAGCTTTTTAGTAGAGTCACAGAGTTGTCCAACATCACTACAATCAATTTTAGAATATTTTCATCACTCCAAAAAGGAATCTGCATCTGTTGTCAGTCATTCCCCAATTCCACCAAGTCTTCCTCTCCTTCCTCCAACCTCAGGGAATTACCAGTTTCTTTCTGGTTTCTGTGGATTTGCCTACTGTGGACAACTTATGCAAATAGAATCATAAAATATGTGGCCTTTTGTTTCTGCATTGCGTTTACAAGGTTCACAAATCAGGGATGCATTCTTTTTTATGGGCAAGTAATATTCCATTGTGTGGAACTGGTGGGGATTTGGGTTGTTTCTACTTTGGGGCTATTGTAAATCATATGGCTATAAACTTTCCCATACAAGTGTTTTTGTGGACATATTTTTCCATTTCTCTGGGGTCTCTATCTAGGAGTAGGATTGCTGGCTCATATGGTAACTCTATGTTTAACCTTTTGAGGAACTGCCAAGCTGTTTTCTATGACACCATACCATTTTTTTTTTTATCTTTTTGAGGCAGGGTCTTGCTATGCAGTTCAGGCTGGCCTTGAGCTCACTTTATAACCCAGGCTGGCCTCGAATTTGCAATAATCCTCCTGCCTCAGCCTCCCGAGTGCTGGAATTATAGGTGTGTGTCCCCATGTCCAGATGGAAACACACCATTTTGTGTTCCCACCAGCAATACATAAAGGTCTTAAGTTCTCCACCTTTTACCCATTATTATCTATCTAGTCATTCTAGTGGGTGTAAAGGGCATCTCATTGTGGCTTTGATTTGCATTTCCTGGGGCTGGGGATATAGCTCAGTGGAATAAGTACCTGCCTAGCAAGCACAAGGTCCTGAGTTCAATCCCCAGTACTGAAAAGAACCAAAAAAACAAAAACAAAAAAAAAACAACTTTGATTTGCATTTCCCTGCTACTGTTGAATGTCTTTTCACGTGCGTTTTGGCCATTTGCATACCTTTTTTTTTTTTTTTGG
>PVLD010020871.1:0-32810 GCA_004027595.1 Dinomys branickii | reverse complement strand
AGAGATATGACTGTGTTATGTTTTAAATATGAAGTGACCCAAAAACTCGGTATTGAGGACCTGATCCCCAGAACAACAGTGTTGTAAGGTGGAGCTTAGAAAGGCTATTGGGGCTGGGGATATAGCTCAGTTGAATAAGCATTTGCCTGGCAAGTGCAAGGTCCTGAGTTCGATCCCCAGTACCACAAAAAAAAAAAAAATAGGAAGGCCATTGGATCACAAGAAAGTAAGCAGCTTTCTTGTACCATGACTTTCTTTCTGTCATGTTCCTACCACAGGGCTACCAGACAACGGACTAGCCACTGAAATCATGAAACCTTTCCTCCTTTAAGTTTTGTATGTTAGACATTTTGTCACAGTAATAGAAAATTGACTAGCTCAGGTTGGGACTTTACAGGTGGTGGTAGAGTTTCACTATATTCTCTAATCTCATGTATTAGTTAACAGTTAGTAATAGTACTAGAACCCTGCCTATCTTCTTCACTGTTACATTCCCAGCATTCAGGCCAGGACTAGGCATATGCCAGCATCACAGTACGAATGTGATGAATGAAAAAATGTTGCTGGATGGATAAAAGAGAACCTGAGGAATGTACAACACTTACAGAGTTAGTACACGTGGAAAGTAAACATGCCAACAATGGAGTCATGCTGTCTACTTTCCGTTGCTAGCTCTCACTTTGACTAGCTGGACGACCACAGGCAAGTCCTCCAGCTCTCTGGTTACCCTCTTCTTACCTGTAACATCATGATGCTAATCGCACCTACCTCCAAGAAGATTGATTTTAAGTCCCAGAACAACAATTCCTAGAGAGTTTGGCTGCATCCCCTGCTTGTAACTTTCTTGATCCTCATCTTGTCCTTTGGAATGGTGTTGCACATAGAGTCTCTCTCTGCCTCGGCCCCTGCGTTAAGGTTCAGTAAGATCATCTGCCAATCTCTGTCATCATATCCTTACGGGGTAATATTTCTTAGCAGCTCGCTAGATTTATAGACTACAAGCTGAGAACAAATGAAAGCCCATCCACATTCTTATGGTAATGGGTCCAAGCCTTGGAATAGTACTCCGTGTCTCTGTTCTCACTGGAGGGGCAGCTTTAAGCATCATAGTTAAGGGTGAGGAATTTGGGGTCAGAGCATCGTGAGTCATATCTCCAGTCAGGAACTTCATTAGTCACTTTCCCATCTTTGGGGCCAAATCCCCAACATATGCAACTTAAAGGTGGAGAAGTTTATTTTGATTCATGGTTTTATATAGTTAACTGTGCATGTAGCTGGCCCCCAGGCAGAAGCAGCACAGTGAAAAGAGAAGGCATTGGAAAGGTACTCAACCCATGGCAACCAGGAAGCAGAAAGAGACAGACAGACAGGCAGACAGAGACAGACAGAGAGAGACAGACAGAGAGACAGAGACAGAGACATAGGGAGACAGAGAGAGACAGAGACAGATGTGGAGCCAGGACAAGAGTAGCACTTCCAGGTCATATCCTCGTTGACCTGCCCTCTTGGACGAGGCCCACCTCTAAGTATATTAGACATTTGGGGAACATTTAGATCTAAACTGTAACAGTGGGTACCTATTTGCTCTGTGACCTTGGGCATTTTTAACTTTATGGTTGTTGGCTTTATGATCTAGAAAATGAAAATAATTATAGTCTACCTCATATATAGACTAGTGTCTAGCATGCTGTCATATATACAAAGCATTTATTGAGCTGGCATGGAGACACATGTCTGTGATCCGAGCACTCTAGAGGGCTAAAGCAGGAGGATGGCAAGTTTGAGGAAAGTCTGGGTAACTTAATGAGTTAGCAAGACCCTGTTTATAAACAAACAAGCAAATAAAAAAAATAAAGGGCTGGGGATATAGCTCAGTGTGAGGGCCCTAAGTTCAATTCTTAATGCCAAACTATGCATCCAATAAATGCTAGCTATCATACATTCAATCAGCTCATAACATTAAACATCTGTCATATGCCAGGCATAATTTTAGATATTTAGTGATTTAGTGGTGAACAAAACACTTTGGCCCCCTCAAGAAGTTTATAGCAATATTTTATTTATCAAAAACAAAAAGGTGTGTGAAAAAGGCTTTAAAATTTGGGGCATGTTTTCTTAGTCTTCAAAAGACCCATCTACTGACATCTAAGACCATCAGTCAGAGGACCACTGTGGCACTGAAACAGACCAAGGGACCTGTGCTGGTTGTCATCCACCCCATTCAAGCCGTCATGTTATTGTCTGAAATGACAATTTGCATGCTTGTGAATTTGATCTTAGGATAACATCGGAAAAATAACTCTCTTGTCGCGTGTGAGAGAACCATACCTCAGAAAGTCACCTGACATGGGCATTAGACCCTGAGGCAGGGAAGATATGAGGAGAAGAGAAACAGTGAATCTCAGCAGGGAAGATGGTGCAGCCAGAGGACTCTCGTGCTGTATTGGCTTAAATGGATACGTTTTCTGGTAAGGAAGCAGGAGCAAATATTATATCCTTGTTAATTTACACTCATTCAAAATGGTACCAGGAATAACTAAAGCAATAAGCTTGCTATCTGTGATGGTTATGTGTTACTCTCTCTTGAACGGAATTAAGAGACACCCAGCAGATTAGTGAAGTACACTTCTGGTTATGTCTGCGGGGTTGACCGTGGGGACCACATCTGATTCCAGAGCCTCCCTCTCCGGCTCTCTCCCTCTGCACCCCACTTCTTGGCCACCACGAGGTGGGCAGCTTTGCTCCTCCATGCCCTTCTCCTATGATATTTTTGCTTTGGAGCCAGCCGGCCATGAACAGAAACAACCAAGAACATGAACCAAATAAACTGCTCCTCTAAGTTGTGGGTATCAGGTATTTGTCCCAACGTCAAGGAAGCTGACAACGCACTATCATTTTGTCTCTAGCCTGACATCTGTTCTTTTGGATAAGATAATGCAGAAGGTAAAATAATAATGAGATAAACTAGGCAAATATGGTTTACACTAAGCAATTTGTTATGAGAAACTATAACTACTCCAAGCATCATATGTACTTAATTGATCTACTACAACCCATTACATTCCACCCTCTTTGTGTAATATTGCTGCTCTACTGAGCTTTGTCCTATGAATTACGGTTGTCCAGAGAGCCATAGTTTCAGTGGGGTGTAAAGAAAGGTAAAATCACAAGGCATGCAGACAAGGCCTCCAGCATTCTTCATACAGCAATTATCAACATGACACTTAAATGTGTTTTTTTTTTCATTCGTCACCTTTTTTAATTGTTTTACTTATTGATAATAAGACAACCAAGGATGTAATTTCTACTGAGTATTCAGTTCTGCACATCTCCACCTCACACTTAAAATGGAGTTAACAACAAAAAAGTAAGATGAGGAAAACATATTTTAGATAAATTTTGAATACTTCCCCTAAGATGAAAACAAAGAAAATGTGAATAACAATTACAACACATTTCCTCTAATGTTTATTCAATTAACTTTATCCCATCCTTATTCTAGTACATAATTAACTGAATTTAGACCCAGTTAAAATGTGGAATATTAGCCATATTTACTGCAGCTGACTGACACACACTCTTGGATCCCTGCAATTTTCTAACTTTTTGCTGTTAGGAAAAAGTAAGTAAATATGAATTGATTTCTAATTATTATTAAATTAATAATTTAAAAATATTTAATTGTATAAATTAATGGGATTCACTGCTATTTCCATATATTCACACGTTGATCATGTCCATCAAAACTTCTACCCCATCCCACATCAGAACCTTTCCAGTCCCAAATAAGCTCTCTTCTACACATATGGATATATTGAGATTCATACAAATGTAATTGCTAATCTATGTCTTTTATGTCCATAGAGGTAAGCAATGAAAATTATGTCAACTGAAGCTACCCTCAGTGCCTGGGAGGCATAAGACACACAAAGTCAGTGCTATAATCAAGGTCAAAGTAATAGTATAGTCCATGATTGAAGTATTGGGGTCAGGAAAGTACCCAAATTGATCCTGCCCACATTCTCTCTCATATGGGAGCTAGGCAAAATCAAGCAGGCTGTTCGCAAGATTTCCATGAGTCAAGATATTGGTAGATAGTGAAACCCAATCTCCAAAATGCTGTTGGTAGTGTCAGGTGTGGGAATCCAAAATTGGGCTACTTATTAGACAAAAGAAGAAAATAAAAGGCCTCGACATAGAACGAGAAATTATCTGTAGTTGCAGATGACATCATGTTGTACAGTAAAGAGAAAATTCTGATTAATCTACCACGAAAAGGAATAGTCAGTGCTTAAAATTTTTATGCTCTGATCAATTTCGCATGCTTATATGTGATAAACTGAGCAATTGATTTGGAGACAATATGTAGCAGAACAACCATTGGTGAATTCCTACCATCTTGTCTAGTGAAACTCTGTATTATCTCTAATGTTTTATGCAATAACGATTTTTTTATTCTCTTTAATGGTTTGAACAATTTTCCATTCTTACATCTGGTAATCTGAGCAATGTAGTTGAAGATAACAATATGTACTATAACAACCACTGATAACACCTATCATTTTGTTTTGAAACCCTGTATCACTTTTAATGTGCTTGCTTTGTTATGTTTATTTTTGTGATGTTGGTATACTCCTATTGTTCCTTTTTTCTTTTACTACTCTCTTTAAAGTAAAAAAAATCCTGTTAGAACTAATAAACAAATATAGTAAAGTTACAGGATAGAAAATCGACACACAGAAATGAGTAGCATTACTGTATACTAACAATGAATTATCTGAAAAAGAATCCAGTAACCAGTCCCAATTATAACATCTACCATAAATTGCTTAAGAATAACTTTAAATAAAGAAGTGAAATACCTGTACACTAAAAAGTATAATAAAAGAAGTTGGAAAGGGCACAAATAATCACAAACATATTCTATGTTTATGGATTAGAAGAAATAATAAAGTGTCTGTATTACCCAAAGTCATCTACAGATGTGATTCACTCCCCATTAACATACTGACATTTTTTAGAGAAATAAAGAGACCTAAAACACAAAAATAAGCTCAAAATGAATTAAAGGCTCAAATATAAAACTATAACCTATAAAATGTCTAAAAAAATCAGAGGAAATAAACAAGGAACAAAGACAAGTATAGACAGGCAGAATTGCATCAAACAGAAAAGCTTCTGAAAACAGAGGAAACAATCAACGAAGTGAAATGACAACCTACGGAGTGGCAGAAAATATTTTGAAGTTACACATCAGATAAGGGGTTAACAGTCAAAATATGTAAGGAGCTCAAGCAACTCGGCAAGAAAACCAATAGCCTGATTTTTAAAATGCGCAAAGAACCTGAATAGACATTTGTGAAAGAAGATATGGAAATGTCCAACAGATTACGAGAAAATGTTCACCATCATTCACCATTAAGGACATGCAAATCAAGCCTATAGTGAAATATCACCTTCCACTTGTAAGAATGACTGTTATCAAAAAGATAATGGATGATTAGTACCAGGGAGAATGCTTCAAAAAAGGAAACGCTTGCAACTGTGGATAGGAATTTTAATGAGTACAGACATTTATGTATACATGCTGCTGAAGTGAGCACAACTACAGACATTATGGAAAACTGTATGGAGGTGTCTCAAGTTCAACTAAAAGTAGAACTGTCACACAATGCAACAATCCCCCACTGAGTATCTATCCAAAGGTAATGAAATCAATATATCAAAGAGACATCTGCACTCTCATATTCATTGTAATATCATTCACACTAATCAGATATGTAATCAGTCTAAGTGTCCATCAGTGGATGAATGAATAAAGAAACTGTGAAGTGTACACACAATGGAATACCATTCAGCCTTAAAAAAGAAAGAAATCCTGTCATTTGTGACAAGACGGATGAACTTGGAGAAAAATGAATCAGGCACAGAAAGAAAAATGCCACAGGATTTCATTCACATATGGTATCTAAAATAATTGAACTAAAAAATCAGAAAGCAGAATGCTATTTATCAGAAATTGGGCATGAGAAGAGTGGGGAAATGTCAGGCAAATAATGCACTCTTTCATTTAGACTACAAAAATAATGTTTTGAGATCCATGTCACAATATAGTGACTATCCATAATAATAATATATTGTATTTGTGAAATTGTTAAGAAGGTAATTTTCAAATGTTCTTCCCACAAAATTTGTAAGTATTTGAGATTATAAATATGTTCATTAGCATGATTTAATCAGTTCACATTTATTCATGCATCCTAACATCACAATGTAGCGCATTCATCTATATAATTATAATTTGTCCACTTACAAGAAAATAAAATATTGTACTATTTATCCCCAAGACAAAGTGAAGAGTAGCAAGTAATGCTTGTAGTCAAGATGAGAAGGTCTACAAAAAAGAGCGGAACAAGACAGAGACTAGTACTTGGACTCTTGATTTGGATTCTAGTTTGTTCAGAAGTGGACTTTGGTTAGTGGTGGATTTTCATCCACTAGTAACATGACTCTGTGGGGGAATAACCCAGCCAATTTAAAGGAGTTGGGTGCTGTAGAAAGCTGTAGCTTTATAGGTTTAATTATAGGTTATTTTGAAGACAGGGTCTTCAGCAAAAGCCAAAAATTAGGAGTCAAATAAAAGAAGGATTCCAGACAATAAGAGACAAAAACATGGATAGTTGTAAAAATATGCCAACCAATAACACCAAATTGTACCTCTCTCATTTTGCTCTGATTTACACAAGTGACATAGTTGTATGCCTTCAGGACACACAAAAAACCTGACTGGCACAGTAATGCAGTAAAAAATATGTGGCTAAATAAGATAGGAAGGCAGGAGATAACATATTCTGCAGTCTAAGTGAACAGAGAGGGTTTTTATCTTTATAACAGTAGCTCCACTGATTTTTCAAATGCTTGAACTAGTTTAGATTTAGTTTTAGTTTTATTATTTTCTTCTGCTTACTTAGTTGAAATGTTCTATGCCAATCATAAATATTGATGCTTCCTGCTATGACATTAGGTCCTTTGATCTGTTCGGTGTATGTGTGCACAAACGTGCATGCCAGAGTTTAGCCATTGAAACAGTTCGATTCTGAAAATGTTCGCTACAGCATAACAATAATTAATCCATAGGCATACCTCAGCTCCTGACTATGGAGCGGAATACTAAGATGCCTTTTTGCCTTTAGTTAGGGACATTTATTGTCAAGCAAATATAATCAGACAGAAAGCATAAAGTAGTAGGGAAAAAAAAGCACAGGCTCTGGAGGTTTCCCATTGTATTTAGATTCCAGTTCTGCCACTAACTACCTGAGGAAAGTTACATGACCTCTGCCTGCATCAGCTTTTTCACAGGGAAAATGGCGATCACAGTAATACCTAACTCCCAAGGTTGATGCAAATGTGTGATGTACATTAAGACACCCATATTAGCTAAAAGCAAGTCTTTAATAAACCTTAGGTTTTGTTTTCTTCCAAGGATTGTGTACAGGTGATTCTGAAATGGTTTACAAAGCTGTACATCGTCATGACTGCATTTATGGAGCTCAGAGTGTGAAAAGTAATAGAAGGAAATAGAAAGCTTGGGACCCCTCTCCTTCTTTGTCCCAACTATTCCTTTGTCCTGGTCTCAAATATGCTGCAGAGAACACCAGAGCACCAAGCAAGCACCCAACCTCCTCCTCTGTATCTGTAATTCTACATAGCCTAATATTCAGAGAATCCCATTTCAGTGTTTACCACCAAGCTTTTGTTCTGTAGATGGAACTATTTTGAAGTTTAGCAACACAGCTTGCTAATTGTTCTAATGGTATCTTATGCTGTAGTTTTACTAAATAAAGGATCCTTTATTAATGATGTCCTTCCTAACCCTTTTCAAATAAGAAATTGACTTATAAAGAAGATTTGACTGGGCAAATAGGGCAAGAGAATGGGTACAAAGCAGGTGACCCAGCCATCCCTCTAAAGAATCACTCTTAGTTTCAAGAAATACATATGTATGTCTGATAAACTATTATTGTGTTGGTCACAATAATAATACAGGTGTTTGGTACATATTGTTATTAATTTTTTTCTTTTCATTGACTTGGTTAAGTCACATCAATATATTTATCTTTGTTTTCTTCAGATCTGATCTTTTAAAAAATCTTTAAGTGTGATCAGAAGGTAGCCATATTGATTTTTGTTATTATTTTTTTGTTTAAGCAAGGATACTGGCTAATACCATAAATTGGAAGGGCTGCTTCTGCATCTCATATTATTTAATGTCACTTATCACACAAAGACATGACAGAGAGTAATGAGTGCAATTAACAATTGAACATCAGATTACAAAGGCTGTATATCTGAGGACAGTAAATGCCTATGAAGTTACAGTTGTCACTGTGCTTTCCTCCCTCCTCACAGGAATTGGAGTGAAACAAATCCCCAATAAATGTTTAGACTTAAATCATCTCAATTTGAGTCACAGAAACATGGATAAAGTAAGCTTTACATTTGGGTGAGGAAAGAGACGCAAGGTTAAACACACATCCTCTATCCTATGTCAGTGGATTACTATTTTTACCTTTGCTTCCAATGTCTACAGGTTATACTCCTGTCGAGGGTTGGAGCCTGGGAGATCTTGCCTGTAAGACACATCACTGTATATTTGCTTCCTTTAGCATATCTGAATGTTCATTGTAAAGAGAGTCAAAAGAACTGATTTAGAGTCCTTCTTTGGGAATGAACTAGTGCAAGCTCCAACATGGAAAACCTGTTTATAACATGAAAATGAACCCAGGAGTCAGTGTGGTGGCCTCAGTTCTAACCCTGCTTCGGCCTATAACAGTTAGGAGACTTTTCTGTGGACAGCAATGATTTATTCTAATTTGGCAGATGAGGGTGTTGGGTAACAGAATACTTAAGTGAGCTTCTCAGCTCTAACGCTGTAAGAACATACTTCTTCCTTTAGCTATTTAAATCTCTCAATCAATTATTTGAAAGTACATTTTAAACTAGCTCATTTCAAACAGTACATGCCCTCCACATATTAAATAGGCAACACCTACAAAAGCAGTTAATGTAAATATTTGTTAGTTGAGACTATTTGGCATTAGTTAAGCAGCAGAAAAAGATATAGCCAAAAATAGTAGTTATTAAGGCAAAAGACATTTCAGAGGAACACTACTTATCCTCATGGTGTTTATTTTGTGTATATTTGCTTTTCTGCCAAATTTATAAGAGAAATGTCTGTCTATATTTCATTTATACTTAACATAAGAGACAGTTCAATATGCAAAGCCATAATATGAGACATCATAACAGTCACATATGCATAACTTCAATTCAAAACATACTGTTGTACACTGATTACAAATTTCACAGTAGAGAATATTTGAGTCCTGATATTAAACTGTTCAATTATAAAGACATGAGAACTTACCTTTATGTGAATATATGGAAGCCTGGAAGGTGTTAAGATTCATTTTAAAAGCCAAGTGTTTTATTGACTCAGAGGACAATACAGCTAAACCTGACTAGCTCTGAAAGAAGTGAGAAATTCACAGTATGTATTATAAATAAAAGTTATGAATGTAGACTGTATTGACACAGAATATTTGAAATGCATACTAATTTAGTCTCTATTTATGTGTATTTAACTTTTTTCATGATTCCACATATAAGATTGTCCAATATTTTCCTTTATATCTGGTTTACTACTATATAGCACCACATGTTTTATAATATCATGTTGCACACATTCAATACACATAAAATAAAAATTTTCAAATAATGAAGTAATATAATGCAATATGACAAGTAAATAGATGAAACTGAGTTAAAGGATATTTTGAAAGTTGCTAAACCTTCTAAAGTAATTCAATGCTTTGCCTGCCCCTTAACTTCAACACTTGCCTTTTTTGACTGTTCACTCGGAGTCAAGAAGGTTGGTAAGTTGTATGCTTTCTCTCATTTACTTATCCCAATAGAACTCTGAGATAAATGTTGTGGCCCCTGTAAACATGAGTTTTCCAAAGAAGGGTTCTTACTTCAATGACATGCACCCTTTCAAAAGGCATGAAATTTTCAGATCATGGTAATATGTATGAGCTGAAGTATATCACCCACATAGTCTCTCTTTCACAGTACTGTGCTTACTCCCAAGAACTTCAACATCCTAATGACCTTTAAAAGCAAATATGATTTTCTCTTCCAGGTAGACAAATGATGTGACAAAAGGTGAAGTGACATTGTCAAACGCACAAACAAATCAGGATGAAGTCAGGAGTGAACCTAAATGACTGCAACAACAAAAGGGTTACTTAGCAGCACAGCTGGATGTTCTTTAAAATCTCCTTTGGAAAAGTTCCTCTGGGGCTCTCGAATCCTACATGTCCTTTATAAGGGAGCAGATGTTATCCGCATGGAACATCAAGCACTAAATTGCAAATTATTAAGTGTAATTAAGTGTCCTCTAAAGTAACAGTCTGACACTTCCCAGACTTGTCCTACCCCAACTCTCTCAGTCTCCTAACTTTGTAGAAATTTCAGAATTCTTTAAAAAGCACTAGTCTATAACGAACTTTCCCACATCTATACAGAGATGAGTTCATTTTTGTTCAAAAGCATGCATCATCTCAGTGAACCAAAGAAGGGAAAGACTTTTATGACCTTCAACCAGGAGAAAGTTTTAAAAAAGAAAAATAACTGAAAGTCAAACAAGGGAAATGTCACTAAAATATGGTGTCTTCATTTATTTTGGCAATAATTAACGATGTTTGCAAGCATTCCAATTCTCTCCTCCTGTCAGGTAAATGCCAAATTATCCTTACTTGAGCATAAGTTATAAATTATACTATTAAATGAGTTATGGTCCTATAATTTGCTTTGGCCAACAAAATGTGAGTGGAAGTAAGTGTGTGTGTGTGTGTGTGTGTGTGTGTGTGTGTGTGTGACTTCCAAGTAGAAGCTATGAGAATCAGTACACAATTTGCTAACCCCTTCCCCTCTTGATCCACAAAGCACATATTGAGATGGAACCCTCAGCATCCCAAGGCCTGGAGTGACTACAAGGGGCAGAAGCACCTGCTGAGCTATAATTTGGTTGCAGTGTGAGTGAAAAGTAAACTTTTGATGTGTTAAGTCACTGAGCTTTGTTTGTATTTTATCACAGAATGATCCAGCCTATCCTCTGAATTCATTTGTTCATTCATCCAGATGTTTGAATGGATTCGCAAAGATGTTGAGCTTAGAAAGATGATGTGCCTATTCTTCCAGACAGAAGCAAAAGGGTGACTATCTGGATAATTTTGGAAAATGAAAGAATAAAATAGTTGGAGAAATCTCTGTCTGATAATTTTTACTTGCTTTACACTCCTGAAAAACTGATTGGGTAATGCCTGCTCTTACTAAGGGCGGACTCATGTATAATTCAGGCAAGTCCATAGTTCTTTGCGTTCTTGCCTTCAAGTAGCTCACACATGAAAGGAGAGATGATACAGGCCCACGAAAAGCTATGATGCAAACCTGAATATGACCATAGTAATGAAAGAGGTAGCTCAACAATGTGTGGAGAGGTCACAATAAGTAGAAGCACACAATGTTGTGTAGAAGAAGCAGCTTTGAGCAGGGACTAAAAAGTGTTATTTGAAGATGCACAAATGGGGAAAGAGCTTTAGCATACAAAAACAGTATTACTGCAATCAACAGCTTGCAGTGTGTAGTGTGTATGGGAATAGCAGGTGGACCGGTGCACATGAAGCAGAGCACATGGGAAGAGGCACAGTAAAAAAGGACCTTTCCTCAGATTATGGAAGTCTCTCAATTCCAGGGTAGAAGGTTAAGATTTTATTCTGTCATCAGTGGTGATCCATGGCAGGCAACTGGGCAAGGGGTGCTGTGTTCAGAACTGTTAAATTCAACGTTGTGCCTAATACTGCCAATACGAGGCATTTAGGTTAATGGTATAGTAATAGATTCAAAATAAGATTAACCAAATTACAGGCCCAATTGTCAAATAATGCTCCCCAAAAAGGCATATATATTTGAAGTGAATATTTCCCAAATTTACTTGGCCTTAATAATCACTTAGTATGCTGATTTTTAAAAGTTAGTAGTTTCTGGACAACCCCTAGGCTTCTATATTTGACCAATCACTCTTGAGTCATTGTCATGATAGGACAAGCTGAGGAAACACTGATTTAACAGAATACAGGGAATGCAAGCATGATTGCATAAGAATTCAACATTTGCATCCAAGCATCTGTTCTTTTCTTTCAAAACAAAGCTATTCATTGAGTGTCTTACGTGCCTGGCCTGGGGCTAGGAACTGGAGAGGAAAGAGTGAGCGAGACAAAGGCCCTGCTCTCTCAAAGCTTATATCCTAAAAGAAAGTGAAAATAAGAATTGCAGAATCAATCTTGTGCAATTATGTGGAATGCTACAGAGAATTTCGGTATGCTGTGAAGTTGTGAAATGGAAAGAGCTGGCTTCCTTCGTGTTGCCTGAAGGTTATCTGAAGAAATAAAATTTAAACTAGTATGTGGATGATCAATAGGCATTAGTTAAATAAAGAAGAGGAAAAGATAATTGTAGACAAAGGGAAGAACACTAGCACTGCCTCGGACTGAGGCAGTTGAGAAGAATCTTTTAATTCCATTGAAATGGGGCCACAGAAAAGGACTTAAACAATCACCATGAGCTGGAGCCCACGCTGGTGTCACACTGATATATGCCCAGTGTAAGTATGTGCCAACAAGACAGGACCCAGACCTTGGCATGAGTCCCAGATTAGACTTCCGAACTCCCCCAGCCTTGTGACCTTTCCCATGAAACCGATATGCTTCAATACCAAGAGAACAATATTCTATTGTCTGGCTCACATTTCTCACTTGAACCTTTTAAAACAGTGTAGCATAGTGGGAAAGTATGTGGGTTTCAAGCCAACAAATTAAATCCAGTTGTGTCACTCACCAGCTATATGGTTATAGGCAAGTCACTTAATCTCCTTGAACTTTACTTTCTCTAACTGTGAAATAGGGAAACCAAAATTTTTCTAGGAAGGTTAGAGGATTCACTGAGATGATGCATGTACCGTATAGTAGATAAGAGCTGAAATCTGCACAATTTTGGGTTTGAATCCAGACTCTAGTATTTACCTCTTGGCTAACCTTGGGGCAGGTCAGTTTCCATTTCTGAGCTTTAATCGTCTTGTTATACGCAGCTGAGTTAGATAGAAATATTATATGCAGTCAGACAGGGCCAGGCCCTCGAAAGAGCCAGCAGACCTGAAGGAGCCAGCAGACCTGTGGGCCAGACCTCAAGACAAAAGGTGCTAAACAAATGCACCCACTTATCTCCCTAGGTGTAAAACATCAGGGATTGATATTCTAAATAAGTAACAACCACCTTCTAAAAAGCCAGGAAGTGTCACTAGCCCGACCCCCACAGGAAAAGCCCCTGATCTGTATTCATGCCCGCTTGCTACATGACTCGCTTCCCCATTTGATCTCAGTCCACTCAGTCTTACCTGGACAATTATGCCTGTAATCTTATTGGTGGACCATAGTGTTGTCTATTTCCCCTACCTTGGACCCGCCTCACTTCATGGTTTTTCCCTATAAATTCCCTGGAAAAGACAGAGTCGGGGCAACCCACTTGACCCCCCTTCTGTCCCCCTCTTGGACAGAAGCTTTCTTTCTCTCAATAAATATATTCTGCTCTTAACCTCCGTTGTTCCTAAAATTCATTCTTCAGTTTTAGAGAACACGAACTCGTCTGATATCATTCAGGTTGGGATATTTATTTTCCTGTATCAGTCTTATCTACAAAATGATGATAATAAAATATACGAAGAGATGTTTCAAGAAATGGAAATAATGGGTGACTGCTACCTCACACGGCACCCAGCATACAGAAATGGGTGAGACATGCAGAAATCGTGCTTCTCAAACTATGTACAGGGAAAAATGTTTTAATCTCATTAACTCATGGACCTAAAATTTATTTTATTTATTGATTTTTAATTATGTTTATTGGTACATTTTAGGTACACACAATGGTTACACTCCTCATAGGGAATTTGTACCTGTGCATGATACCGTTTGATAATTTTTTTCTCTACCCTCTCTTCAACCCCCTTTCCCTCCTTATTTACAAAGGCTTTGTTTCCAATTTTTACTTCTCTTCTTGTCATTTTTCTCCTTTTTCTCCCATATTTTTGGATTTCATTACAGTGTCACAAGGCCTTAAAAGTTCATAGAGTGCACAATCTACATGTACCAATTGCAGGTAGATACCTGTCTAAGACCCAGCCTGAGTCCAAGGACAACATCTTGAACAAAATGGGCCTAGATTACCTTAGACGACAAAGTTGGACATACTGGTGCTGAATGAAACTAACATTACTTCACACGAATGGGCTGTCTTACCACAAAGAAAAGATTCAAAGTACTGTTCCTATACTGATACTAAAATATGTGGTGCCATCAGCCTGATAACACCTATAATGTGGACTTTCAAGTATTCACCAATCGATGGACTCCTTCAGACAAGGATTTGGTCTCATTCGTCTCTGAATTCCAGGGTCTACCACAGTGAACACTCCATAAAGGTTTAACACCTGGAAAATGTTCCCAAATATTACATCTGGGCTATTTTTGTCCCACAGAATGCCTGAAGGCTCTGGCTGTGTGTGATAAAAACAATGTGTTGGAGGACTGTGTATGAAGTGTACTTTACCTGAAAATGTCTGAGCGACTGTATGCTACTGATTAGGAGGATAGGACAAAATATTTATGTAGACATACAGAGGTAATCAAGAGTGTCTTAGGCCAGCTATGCAGTCTGTGTTTAACAAACACAGCCATCCCAGAATGGCATCTACATATATTTATACATGAATGTGTACACGGGCCCTAAACTGGAATTTCAAATTAAAATGTTGCCACTTTGCTTTTTCCCTGATAAAGTCACAGGCATGCTCAGTTCTAACACAAAGCACTGGAATCTCATCCACTGCCTAGAATAAGGCCTTACACATAGGAGATATGGACAATAAGTATGATAAATATTTAACACTTTATAAAAATTTATTATAGTCAAAGACATATTTCCCTCAAAATACTCTCCCTCACTTTAAACACATTTATGCCGGCGGTGCTCTGTCATGAGCATCTGTAGGTGTGCTGCTGTGGCTGCTTGATGTCCTGAATCAATTCAAAATGTTTATCTTCTCAGATCATCTTGACTGTGGGAAAGAGCCAGAAGTCCCACACAGTCACATCTGTTGCAAAAGGTTAATGAGGACAAACCACAATATTTTGATAAACCTACCTTTCCATCAGATGGCATTTGGCAGCCTTCATCATATATTTATTGAATCCTATAAAGACTCTCATGAAAGAGGACTTCCAGAACTGATCCAGAAAGTGGCAGGAGTGATGGCTAAGCGTATTTAAGTTAGTGAGAGAATTTTGAGGGGAAAAAATGCCAATGTATCTTTTACTGTGATTTTTTAAAATTTAAACAGTCATTGCATAGTTTGATTATCCCTTGTACTAGTAGCAATTTGAAATACATTTTTTGAAAGAATAAATCCATGAAAAACATTTTGAACAATACTCAAACATGTCATACAACAATAACAAACGTTAACCATTTCGTGATTATCATAATGTCTCATATGTGATAAAAGTTAAACAAATGATAGTTGAATCAAAAATTCCAGATTCATATTTGTCTATGTATAGTAATTTTGTTTGCCATTATTGGGAGGACTCCTCCATTATTTTTCTTTTAAAATAAAGTTTATTATTGAGCATACTCTACATAAAATAAAATATATGCATTTTAAGTAAAGCACAATGCATTTTGACAAACATATATTCCATATGTAATGATTATCACAGTTGAGATATAGAATATCTCCATGAACCCAAAACATTCACTCCTGCTCCTTTAGGCTTTGGATCTGCTTCTTTTTAGTTTTACCTGTTCTCAAATTCCATATATATTTCATATATACACTTCTGAGACTGGTTTATTTCACCCAGTAAAATATTTTTAGGTATTTTTCTTATGTGTGTCTGTGCTACATTCCTGTTTTGCACCATTGTATGAATATAGAACAATTTCTTTACACATTTACCTATTTATGGACACTTTGGCAGTTTCTAGTTTGGCATTCTTATGATAAAGCCACAGAAAACATTCATGTATAAATCTCAGTGTAGGCATACACTATAATTTCTCTAGGGTAAAATCTAGAAGTGGAATGACTGGACCATATGCTCAATGTGCATTTAACTTTAACACAAACTTCCAAATACATCTCCAAATATTTGTAGAAGATAACATCACAAAGAACTTCTGATTTTAGTTTTTATATAAAAAATTGTGCCTTCACATAGTAAACAATAAATTGAACAAAATAAATAAAATAGATTGCCCTAGGACAGCTCAACTGGCCAGAGGAGTCTGAGTTCATTCTCCTCCCTTCCTCCATTGTCTCTGATGACATGACTGGAGAGAGAAGTGATGCACGGCTGGCAAGGGGAGTCTGAGTTCAGCTCCTCCCTTCCTCCATCAACCAGGGATGGCTTGGCTTGTGAGAGAAATGTGAGTTGGGCCGCTTCTTTCCTCTACTGACCCCTCTATTGACCTCGTGCAGTTTGTGAGAGAAGTCTGAGATCTGCACCTCCCTCCCTCCACTGGTGGGACTCAGGGCATGGAGACCTGTGGGGACACTAGCAACACAACAGGACCCTGACTAAGGTGCACACTATGGACAGGTGGAGCTAGAGGTGTGAAAATACCCCAGGCACATTAGCAATACCAGACAACAGGTGATCTCTAACCTTTTTGTTTCATTCTACTGGTCCTCTTCCTCTCTTTTGCGAACTCACTCTCTTGACTTTATGATATTTTCATGCAAGTAAACATTGTTTCTTCTCTTACTGGTTCACTGCAAAACTCCTAGGCCATCTCTTTCAATCCTTCCCTCCTGTGTCCTACAATTACCCCAAATCTGGTTGATTATCCTGTGCCCTCCAACCTTGCTCCAACTATATTTTACCTCATTCAACTCTCCATCCTACCCCCTATTCTCCTAAACTCCCACAAAAGGGTAAAGTCACTCCACTAAGTGGAAAATCACTGCATACAAGTTCCTGGTATAAGTTGAATTTTATTATATTTCTGCAGACCTTCCTCCTATGGTTATAGATATCAGGCTAATAGTTACCACAGTTTGGAAGTAGCCATGCTGTACTTGACTCTGTTGTCATTGCAAAATAAACTACTTTAACCAGGATATCACACATGCTATAACCAGTTTCCCCCACCCCCATATGACAGCATTGCAATTGTAGGGGGTCATAACCATCATCGATGTCCATTACAAAAGGAATGTGTCCTAAGTTAATAATAACTCCTCACACTTAATATATTGGGAAGGTAGATTCTTGGGATAAACATTAACACTGAGAAGTACCTGCATCTAGAAGACATCCAGAGGAATATATACCCCTTAAGAAAGCCTCAATACTAGTGATATAGCTATCTAACATAAGAAATCTACAAGCATCAACACAGAAAAGAAAAGAAAATAGAAAATAGAAAGTGACAAGACAAAGAAACAAAATGCAATCCTAAATGCCAAGCCCACCTAGGACAAATCCAGAGCACAAAGACAGAAAATTTGGTCAACAAATGGAACTCTCTGAAATGAATGCAGCAGAAGTGAAAAAACAAATGGAAGAGGCCATAGAAAAAATAATCTATAAGGTGCATAAATGAATGACAATCAAAATAAAAGACATTAAATCAGACACAGATAAACAAATAGAGGAGCTCAGGAAAATGATAGAAGCCATGAATACCAAACATAGACAAGAAATGGAATCACTAAAACAGATCCAAACAGTAATGCAGACTAGAAACTCCACTGAAAGTATATGCAGCAGATTGAATGAAAATGAGGATAGAATATCAGATCTAGAAGACAAGAACAACACTAGTGACCAGAAAAAGAAAAAAATATCTTAAAATCACACAAAAGCATAAAAAAATCCATTCAACAGCTATCGGATGAAACAAAGAAGAAAAACATAAGATTGTAACCAGTGAGAAAGCTACAGAGAGTGCAACAGGCCTTAAAACCTCTTCACAGAAATAATGACAGAAAACTTCCCAAACATGGATAAAGAGTTTGGCATACAAATAAATGAAGCACATAGACCTTCAAATAGCCATAAATAAAATAAATATATACCAAGGCATATAGTAATCAAGATTCCAGAAATTCAGACAAGAGTACAATATTAAAAGCAGCTAGAGAAAAGAAACATGTCACCTATAAAGGAAAGTACATCAGAATCACAGCAGACTTCACAACACAAACCCTCAAATCAAGGAGAGCTTGGAGTGAGGTATTTCAAGCCCTAAAGGTAAATAATCCCCAACCCAGATTATGTGAATCATAAAACTATGTTTCAAAATTGATGGAGAAATAAAATGCTTCCATGACAAAGAACAACTGAAGTCATATATGATCACCAAATCAGCTGTACTGAATGCTCTGAAGAACATATTAGAAAGAGAAACTGAAGACTACAAACACATGAACACTAATGAGAAGAAGCCACAAGGCAGGGCAATTAATTAAACAAAGGAGAAAGACATGGAACCATCAACAGGAAAACAACATGAAAAAGAAAACCTAATACATATCAGTTATTATCATCAGTGGAAATGGTCTAAACTCACCAAGTAAAAGAAATAGACTGGCAGAATTGATCATGGAGAAAGATCCAACAATATGCTGCATTCTAGAAACATATTTATCCCTAAAAGAAATCATAGACTAAAAGTCAAAGGGTGGGGATGCATGTATAGCTCAGCAGCATAAATTCCTGCCTGGCAAGCACAAGGCCCTGAGTTCACTTCCCTGTAACAACAACAACAAAGAATGAATTCTAAAATGCAAAGAGTGGAAAACAAGTCTCTATGCCACAGGAACCCAGAAAAAACAGGGTGGCTATTCTACTTCAGACAGTACAAACATTAACCCAGTATGGAGCAAAAGAGATGAAGTTCAGTAGATATTTGTTAAGGGAAAGCTCCAAGAAGAAGAGATAATAATCATAAATATTTATGCACCAAACACAAATTCACCCAAATACATAATACAATTATTAATGGACCTGATAAAACCAAATAAGCACAAACACAACTATAGTGGGTAACTATTATACCCTACTCTCACAAATAGATAAATCAACTAAACAAAGAAAATCAACAAAAAATATCAGAATGAAACCAAGTCTATGAACAAATAGACTTGGTAGATGTCTACAGAGTGTTCCACCCGAAAATATCAGAATATACATTTTTCTGCATTGCATATGGGATGGTCTCCAAACAGACCATATATTAAAAGAGAAAATATGTTTACATAAATGTAGAGGAACTAAAATCATCCCCGTGCATACTATCTGACCACAGAACAATGAAACTGGAAATCAGTGAAAAAGGAAATAACAGAAACCACATAAACAAATGCAAATTAAACAACACCCTTCTAAACAACCAATGGGTCACAGAGGAAATTAAAAACAAAATTAAACAGTATGTATAACTAAGTGATAATGCATATACAACATACTGAAATTTATGAGATGCAATGAAAAAAGTTCTAAGAGGGAAATCTATACTGATGAACTCACACATCAGTAAAACAGAATGAGCTCAATTAAACTTCAAACATCTAGAAAAAGAACAAATGAAACCCACAACTCAAATGAGGGAAGAAATTAGAGAGATAAGAACAGAAATTAATGTAGTAGAGAGTAAAAAACCAATACAATGAATCAAAAAGTTATTTCTTGAAAAGGACAAATAAAATTGATAAAATATTAGCCAACCCTATCAAAAAGAGGCAAAAAAAATAATTCAAGCAGTTAGGAATGAAAAGGAGGAAATCAAAATTGATCCCACAGAAATCCAGATCATCAATACCTGCTATGAGCAAATATATTCTAATAAGATGGAAAATACAGAAGAAATGGACACATTTCTAGACACAGCTGAATTTTCAAACCTAAACCAAGAAGATATAAAAATTCTAAATACTGGCCAATGAAATTGAAAATGTAATTAAAAATTTACGGCCAAACGTCACCGTGGCCTCCTGTTTCAACAGTGCTTGGATGATGCCTGGCAGCCACGACCATGACAACCACCTTAACCTCACAGGTGTGCCAGAACTACCACCAGGATGCTGAGGCTGTCATCAACCACCAGATCAATCTGGAGCTCTACATCTCCTATGTCTACCTGTCCATGTCTTACTACTTTGACTGCAATGATGTGGCTTTGAAGAGCTTCGCTAAATACTTTCTTCACCAATCTCACAGGGAGAGGGAGCATGCAGAGAAACTGATGAAGCTGCAGAACCAGTGAGGTGGCTGGATCTTTCTTCAGGATATCAAGAAACCAGACCATGACAACTGGGAGAATGGGCTGAACGCAATGGAGTGTTCCTTGCACTTGGAAAAGAGCATGAATCAGTCACTCCTGGAGCAGCACAAGCTGGCCACTGATAAGAATGACCCGCACCTGTGTGACCCCATCGAGACTCACTACCTGGACGAGCAGTTGGAGGCCATCAACAAGCTGGATGACAGTGTGACCAACCTGTTCAAGATGGGAGCTCCCGAGTCCGGCATGGCCAAGTACCTCTTTGACCATCATACCCTGGGAGACAGCGATAAGAGCTAACATCACTAAGGCAGTACATGCAAGCTGGGGTTACCTTGCCCTTTTCTATAAATATTACCAGAATAGCTACTTGAGTTCTTTAATTCCTTCAAATAAAGAAATTTGGTACCCCCCCCCAACATTACAACAAATAAAAGCCCAGGCCCTGACAGATTCACTGTTGAATTCCACAAGAAATTTAAAGAACTAGTGCCACTAATGCCAAAGCTCTTTGAAGACATGGGAAGGGGAGCCGTACTTCTAAAATCATTCCTGGAAGCAATTTTTACCCTGATTCCAAAACCAGAGAAGACTACAAACATAAAAGAGAGCTACAGGCCAATTTCTCTTGGGAACATAGATGCAAAAATCCCTAATAAGATTCTGGCAAACAGAATATAGTAAATAATCAAGAACATTATACATCATTACCAGGTAGTATTCATCCCAGGGATGCAGGGATGGTTCAACATAGGCAAATCAATAAATGTAATACACAATATTACATTGAAAAAAGAAATCTCATTTTAAAAGAATCTTATGATCATCTCAACAGACTCAGAAAAAGCATTTATAAATTCCAATACCCATTCATGATAAAAAGTCTACAGAAATTGGAATATATTTTACTTCAACTTATCACGGGTATTTATGACAAACTAACAGATAGCATCATAGTAAAAGGTCAAAAACTGAAAATTTTCACTCTAAAATAAGGAGCAAGACAAGGATATCCATTATCAGTACTTCTATTGAATATAGTTCTGGAAATATTAGCCAGAGCAATTGGACAAGAGAAAAAAATAGAAGGAATAAAGATAAGAAAGAAAGATGTTAAATAATCATTTTTTGCAGATGACATGATATAAGATACAAAGTAAATACTCAAAAATTAATAGCATTCCTCTATAAAACCAACAAAGTCACAGAAAGGGTAATTACGGATAGTATACCCTTCACAATAGCATCTAAAAATGAAATACTTCGGAATCAATGTAACAAAGGATGTAAATGATCTGTACAGTGAAATTTACAATACTCTAAAAAAGGAGATCAAAGACAGTATCAGAAAATGGAAAGATATCTTTTCCTTTTCAATAGGAAGCACCAACATAGTGAAAATGCCCATACCCCCAAACTGCTATACAAATGTAATGCATGTCCAGTCAAAGTACTATTAGCATACTTCAGCGATCTGGAGAAAATACTCCTAAACTTCATTTGGAACCAGAAGAGATCTAGATTAGCAAAAGCAATTGTGGGCAACAAAGGCAAGTCAGGAAGTATCACAATCCCAGACCTGAAATTATATTACAAAGCTACTCTAATAAAATCAGCATGGTATTCACAAAAAAATAGGCCTGAGGATTAGTGGAAGAGAATAGAAGATACATGCACAACCCCAAACACATTCAGCCACCTTATCTTTGAAAAGGAGCCAAACATGTTCTGTAGAAGAAAGATTATCTCCTTAACAAAGGGTGCCAGAAAAACTGTCTTTCCGTGTGCTGAAGACTAAAACTAGACCCATGTTTATCACCATGCAGTAAGCTAAAGTCAAATGGATAAAAAACATAAATATTAAAATAGAAACATGCAATTTATTGGAAAAGAAAATAGGTCAAAATCTTGAAGATATAGGTGTAGGCAGAGGCCTGATGGACAACACCCAGACTGAAAGGGAAATAGTGCAAAGAATCAACAAATAGGACCTCACCTTATTAAAAAGCTTTTTGCACAACAAAAGAAATGATGAACAGAGTGAAAGGGCAATACAGAAACTGAGAAAAAACTATACCCAGTTGTCCCTCAAAGGGTTTCTATCTAAAAAATATAAAGAGTTGAAAAAAATCAGAGCCCCCAAATTCAAAACCCAATCCAAAAATGAGCATGTGAGATGAATATGCACTTCTCAGATGAAGAAATAGAAAAGGCAAATAAATATATGAAAAAATTGTCAACATCATTAGTGATTTGAAGATGCAAATTAAAACAACATTGAGATTCTATCTCACCCCAGAAAGAATGGCTGTCATCAACAAATCAACCATTGACAAATGCTCGCAGGGGTGTGGGGAAAAAGGAGCCCTTTGTCGCAGTTGGTGGTAGGATACATTAGTGCAACTACTGTGGCAATCAGTGTAGCAATTCCTGAAAAATCTAGGATTAGAGGCCCTATTTGACTCAGCTATTCTCCTGGTATCTTTCCAAAAGAATTTAAAACATCAAACCACAGCAGTATATGTGCACCCATGTTTATAGCAGCACAATTTGAAATAACTAAATCTTGGAAAAAGCCCAAATGCCCATCTGCTGAGGAATGGATAAAACAGATGTGGTTTTTATATAATGGAGTGCTACTCAGCCATAAAGAAGGAAAAACTCAAGACTTTTATAGGTAAATGGATGCAACTCAAGACCATACTCTTTAAGTAAAATAAGTTGGACCCATATATGCAAACATCCTATTGTCTCACTAGTGTGAGAAACTGAATGAGTAAATAAGATCCAAAATGTAAAATAGATATTGTGAATTGGGAAGAAACTGTTCAAAAGAAAAGATAAACTGCGATGGGGGAAAGAGGAAAAGAAGAAAGGGAAAAAGAAAAAAATATACACATAAATAAATATTCAAAAATTGATACCTGAATTTAAACCAAATCAAGCAAATTATTGTGTAGGTTTGTTTTAATCTACCACTTTAATGTCTTTTTTAAAAATTGCATTTTAAGCACTGCCAAATTTACATAAAACTGGCAAGAAAAAGTTGCAAAACCTATATATATACCCTCTTCCCACAGATCCCATTGAAGTTTCACCAGTTGTCTCAATAGTGCCTTTTATATCATCTTGGTGATACACCCTTTCAGTCTTTTTCAGCCTGGAATATATCTAAGTCTTTTCCTCATTTTCATCTCCTTGACTTCTCAAACTATGAGAAAAATTTGTCCTGCAAAATGTCTTTCATTATGAGTTTTACTTGGGTTTCCTGAAATTTAGGACAAAGTTATGTATTTTTTGATGGAACTATAATAAAATGATTAAATGTCTTTAGTCCATCCTATAAGATGTCATGTGGTGTTGAACCTTCCAGCTCCCTAAGACACTATGAACTTTTGTCTCCTCGCTAACATATCAGCTACTCTGTTTGCTTTCTGTGCAATAACTTTGCTTTCTTCATAAAGAATAAGTACTGGGGTGGAGATATTTTGAGACTGTTTAAAATCTCATCCCTCATTCTATTTTCACCCACTAGTTTTAGCATCTGTTACTGTTTTCATCCTGAATTAGTTATTTCTATGATGGTTGTCAAATGGGAATTTTGTAATCTGATCATTTCTTTTACATGTATTAGTTGATTTTCTACTGTAAGAAAGAACTTTTTCCTCCATTTATTTATTCCTTATTTACATTTGAAAGAGTTCACTGATTATTAACTGCAGTGGATTATAATCCACTAATGTATGTTGTCTTGGATCCTGGGAATGAGAAATTCATTCTGTGTATCTTTGACCTGCCTCATTGTGCTAGTCATTATTCCCCAGAGCAAGAGAACCAATAGGAACAGTGTACATAGAAAACATGGGAGAGCAGGTGGAGAGGAGGTGGAGGTGCATAGCAGAGAGGGAGAGACGAGGAGAGAAGTGCAGGGGAGGAGCGAGCCAGAGACAGAGAGACAGAGAGAGAATTAGCTCACGTGATTTTGGAAGCTGGGAAATACCTTCATTTGCCATCCATAAGGAGACCAAGGAGAGCCAGTGGTGCCCTTCCAAACGTGTAAGGAAGCCATTGGTATAAGTTTCAGTCTGAGCGCGGGAAAAGAGTAATCTCTCAGCTTGAAAAGAGACAAAGAGAAAAACTTTTATTTCTCCTTATTGTTCTAATTAGACTTCCAAATGGATTGGATGAAACCCACCTATGCCTATAGGCAAATCTACTTCACTCAATCTGCTGGTTCAAATATTAATCTGATCTCGAAAATGAGTTTTTTCAGAAGAATCCAGAATAATGTTTAACCTAATGTATGGATAACCTGTGGTAGGGTCAGTTTGTTACATAATATTAACCATCATATCTAGCATTTCTAGAGCTCTTCTTATTCCTTCCTTATTTTGTGAACTAAAAAGAAAGTTTCCAGGTGCAGCCAATTCTTTTCTTACTCTAATACTAGTTGCAATCATTTTTCCAAGAATTTCTTTTACTGGATAGTGGCTGGCATTTATAAGCCAAGATCTACGCAATTAGTATGTTTATTTCTCCCAGGTTATAGCTGTTCCCAGGGCTTCTCCCCGAACTGAGTTAGGAAATATATGTCTGTATATGTACATTTCTATTTCTGGGTGTATATATACATATTTACAATTGTATAAATATATACACATTTATATCATTATATATATAATTTCTGAATTCACCAAAATACCTCTCCTTCCTAAATAACACCTCCAGGTTCAGTCTGGTTTTACTCCCCTACATGTATGTAATTACTTGTCTAATAGTAAAAATGCTGGTTCTCATTATCTTCAAAATATGTACTTATTTTGTCGAAGTATTTACTCAATGTACTTATTCATTTGTTAACTCTCCCTATAAATAGGCAATTTCTCCTTCCCTGCCTCTTACTAAGCCATTGCAGAATTTGACATTCTTCAGTGAACAGCCTGCACTACTATTGGTATACCTCCTTACCACATCCCACTCTGATCACATGCATCTATCTACCATACTATGTTTTCAAATGCATGTAATATTAAATTTATCATCTTAACCATTTTGAAGCATATTCACATTATTCTGCAACATATCTAGATCCTTCTTATTTGAGAATTTGAAACACTACACCCAAGTACAAGTCCTCTTCTTCCTTCTCTCTATTCTTTGGCAACCAGATTTGAGTTTCTTCTACCTCTTGGCTATTGTGAATAATTCTTTAATAAATGTGGGCATACAAAGCTTTTCTAAAGAATTTGCTTTGAAAACAATTGAAGTTACCTTTATAATGGGATTACTGGGTCAAACAGTGAGTCTAAGTTTGATTTAGAGATCTACATTTTGCTTTTCATAATGGTACACTATTTTACATTCCCATCAACAATGCAAATAATTCCAATTTCTCCACATCCTCACAGATGCTTCTGTTTTATCAGTACATGTTTACAGTACATAATGACTATATTTCTCATGGAGAGTCTGTACATGTACTTAGCGTATCTTAATTCTGTTTCCATCCCCTTCTCTTCCCCTTCCACCCCTTCCCTCCATCCATTTCTGTTTTGCAAAAGACCTATCTCCCTATTTCCTATTATGTATTTTTTCTTTTGCTCTTTATTTATATTTTAGTCTTCTCATATAAAAGAAACTAGGTTATATTTAACTTTGTGTGTCTGCTGTCTTTCATTTAACCTTGTGATCTCAAGGAACACCCATTTCCCTAAAAATGACTCAAGACATTCTTTTCAGCTTAGAAGTTGTATATAAATGCTACACTTCCTTTATCCATTCACGTGTTGATGGACGTATAGGTCAAAACTTAGCTATTACGTATTGTGCTGTTATAAACACAAGTATGCATGTGTCACTGTAATATGATGTCTTTAACTCTTTTCATAAGATACCCAGAAGGGGAACAGTTGGGTCTAATGGAATTTTTATTTTTAGTGTTCTGAGGAATTTCCGTACTGACTTATGTAATAGTCACACTAGTTTACATTCCTACTCACAATGTAGAAGAGTTCCTTTTCCCCAACATCCTCACTAGCATTTGTTATTCTTTGATTTCTTGGTGATAGCTATTCTGTTTGGAGTAAGATGGAATCTCAGTGTTGTTTCAGTTTGCATTTCTCTAATGTCCAGAGAGGTCGGACATATTTTCATTTATTTATTGGCTATTTGTAGTACTTCTGAGAAGTGTCCATTCTTCTCAATTACTCATTTTTATTGGGTTCTTATTTGGGAGATCTATTTTTATAGTTCTTTATATATTCTACAGATGAGCCCTCTGTCCAAAGTACAACTGGCAAAACATTCTTCATATCCTGTCGGTTGTCTCTTCAATGTGTTTGTTGTTTCCTTCACTATGCAGAAACTTTTTAATTTGATATGATCCCATTTGTTAACTCTTGATGTCATTTCTTTGTGCAGTTGAGGTTCTTCACAGCAAACCCTTGCCTGTGATTATATCTTCAAGAGTTGTGCTTATGCTATCTTCCAGCAGGTTAAGTGTTTCTGCTTTAACATTTGGATGATTGATCCATTAGTCTTCCCTGTGAATTAAGGGACAAGACAAGGACACACACCATCACCACTTGAAATATTAGTCAAAGCAATTAGTCAAGAGAAAGAAATTAAAGGGATATGTATAGGAAAAAAAGAAGTCAAATTATCATTATTTACAAATGACATGAAGGCCAAAAAATTCCAGTGAAAAACTCCTAGAATTAATAAACAAACTCAGTAGTACAGCAGGATGCAAAATCAGCACACTCAAATTAGTAGCATTTCTGTGCACTAACATTGAACCCACTGAGAAAGAAATTGGGCAAATGATACCATTCACAACAGCATCCAAAAAAGTGAAATACTTAGGAATTAACCCAATGAAGTGAAAGTCTGTACAATGAAAACTATAGTACTCTGCAAAAGGAGATGAAAAAGGACAGCAGAAGGTGGAAAATAGTCCCTGTTGCTTCCAAAACTGACATACAGATTTAATATAATTCCAGTCAAAATACTAATAGCATTCTTCACAGAACTCAAGAAAACAATACTAAAATTCACATTTGTGAATTTTCACTGGGTCACTGGGTCAAACAGTAAGTCTAAACTTGATTTAGAGATCTACATATTGCTTTTCATAATGGTTACACTCTTTCACATTCCCATCAACAATGCAAATGATTCCAATTTCTGGAATGAAGAAAACAATACTAAAATCCACATGGAACCAAGAGATATCCAGAATAGCAAAAGCAACCCTGAGCAACAAGAGCAGAGAAGGAAGTATCACAATCCCAGACTGCACTTTGTATCATACCCTACAGTGATTAAAAGAAAACCCAACAGCGTGGTACCGGCATAAAAACAGACCTATGGACCGACGTAACAAAATAGAGGAGCAGAGACAACCCCAGACACAGTCAGCTACCTGATCTTTGACAAAGGGGCCAAAAACATATGCTGAAAGAAAAATAACTTCCTTAACAAATGGTACTAGGAAAACTGGCTATCCATGTGCAGAAGATTCAAACTGGATCTATATTTCTCACCATGTTCTAAACTCACTGATACTTATACTTTTTTTCTTTTGATAGTGGCAATTATAGTGGGTATGATGTAATATCTCATTCTGGTTTTGATTTGCATTTTTTTATGACAGTGATGTTAAGCATATTTTCATATGTGTATATTCTCCGTGGGGAATTATCTGTTCAATTCAAGTTCCTTGTCTGTTTTTAAGCAAGTTATTTGTTTTTTATTAATAAGTTCTAGGAATTGCTTCCTTGTTCTTACTATTACTCCCCTATTAGATATATGACTTGAAAATACTTTTTGGCCAACAATAAGTTATCTGTGTGTGACGTTCACTGTTCTCTCTGCTTCCCAGTTTTTTAGGACGATTAGTCCCATTTGTTGAGTTTTATTTTCCTTGCCTGTAATGGGGTAATGTCTAAGAAACCAGTGCCAGCTACAATCTATGTCCTGAAGTATTTCCCTCAGTTTTTAATTAAATGGTTAAACTCCTACATAAGGACGTAAAATTTGTTCAAGTTAGTAGGGCAGCATGTAACGATTCAATGCATGAGTACATTGTGTAATGTTCAAATCAGATTCAATATACTTAGCTCCTTACATTTTTGTCATTTCGGTATGATAGAAACTTATTAAAATCTTTTCTTCTAGCTTTTATTTGTTTCCTTTTTGAGACAGAATCTCACCATATAATTCAGGGTGGCCTTGAACTCACTATGTAGCCCAGGCTGGCCTAGAATTCACAGTGACCCTCCTGCCTCAGCCTCCTGAATCCTGGGACAATAGGTGTGTGCTGCCACACCCAGCTTTCTTCTAGCTTCTTGAAACATATAGTACACAGTTTTTAATCTATTGTCATACTATGTACTATGCACTATGCACATATGAACTTTCTGCTTCTAACTATTATCACATGAACTTAAGTCTTAGATCTTACATTTCGACTTTTAACCCATTTTAATTAATTATTATAGATTATGTAAACTAGAGTCAAGCTTTACTTTTGCATGTGGATATCTGGTTGTCCTAATGCCACTTGTTGAACAGAATATCATTTCCTCATTTGCAGCCTTGGCATTCTGTGGAAGAGAATTTGGCCATAAATACGTGTCAATTTTTGGGTTCTCTGTTCTAGTCCATCAAGCTGTATGATTTTTTGTACTAGTACCAAAACATCTACATTAATGTGGCTTCCTAGTATGTCATCAAATTAAGAAATGTGGCCCTTCAATATTTTTTTTGAAAGTGTTTTGCCTATTTTGAGTGTCTTGAGGTGCCCTATGAATTTTGGGACAATTTCCTCTTTATGCAAAAGATTTCCACTGATATTTTATTAGGGATTGCACAAAATCTGTTGACCATTGTTGGTAGCATGGATATTTGAGCACTGTTAACTTTTGCAATTCATCAATATAAAAGGTCTCTATTCAACTCATGTTTTTTCTTTAACAATGTTCACTAGGTTTAAGTATTTAAGTCTTTCACTTCATTGTTTAAGTTTATTGCTAAATATTTTATTGTTTTTGATGCTGTTACAAATAGAATTATTGTCTTCATATTCTTTTCAGATTGGTCACTGATAGTATACAGAAATGTAACTGATTTTTGTATGCTGACTTCTTACCCTCGAACTATATGAAAATCATTTGCCTCCTTGGCTTTATCAAGAAGGAAGAAAGTTAAGGTAAGAAGGGAGAGGAACTGGAGAAATGTAATTTTACTGTTATATGAAAGAATCATACAGTATAGTTAATACTCAAGTCACATCTTACTTAAGAAAGAGGTCACAATATTCATAAGTCTAATGCAAAAATCAAATAGAGTTAAAACTACAGTTTCATATATTTTAACATGCTGTGTTCTCAGAGACCTATTGTGCCATCTCACAATAAGCACAGACCAGCAACTGTTTCTCCTTTTTCAAACAGGGCAGTTTTCCCTTATGTCTTGGTTGCTTTATTCTCACTGCTGAGACAAAATACCCAATGCCCAAAATGAAGGAAGGAAAGGTTTATTTAGCTTACAGTTTGTGGAGGTTTCAGTCCATACTTGGCTGGTTCAGAGTCAGAGCGGCACATGGCAGAGGGCAAACTGTTCATGCCAGCAGAACACAGCAAAATCAACCAGCAAAAAGGGAGAAACGGCTGCAAGCAGCCTCTTTTCTTCCCTTACATTGTAAACAGCCTACCCCCCACCCAGGGGGTGTGTAGCTCTCACACAGTCTCCATGCCCTCCTCTTCCACAGGGTCAGGATGTGTACAAAGTAAACACCCTGGCTTCCTGCTGAATCACACAGCCAAACGTCTAGGCTCCCCAAGTTGGCACAATGTATCAGCCATAACACCTTAGTTGTACACTAGGATGAGTACTTTGGGGTACATAGTATCCAAAAATCAAATAATCCTAGCCATATCTTGAATGCATGTGCAGCAAGACGTTTTGAAACCAATTTAAAGATCCTAAAATTGCAAGACACATTCGCATCTGGATATAAATTCATAAGGTAAAATTATTCAAGCCATTTAATTTTTTCTTTCTCAATACCTATCCTCCTCCTTTGTAGGAGGAGGATTGAAATACTTATTCATTGAAATACTTATGCATGGAAATACTTATTCATTCATTTACCAAACATTTACTGAGCCCCTACTATGTGCTAGGAAATACTCTAGATACAGAGGATGCAAACATAAACAAAACAGACAAAAGTCCCTATCCCCATACAGCTTTACTGCCAGAAGGGAAGACAGACAATAAACAAGCAAATTCACAGTGTGCAAGATGGTTTAGAAGGCTATGCAGAGACTGATGTGGATGGCATTATAGAACGACTGACTGGCTGCTCTAAATTAGCTGCTTACACGTGGGGTTTCAGAGCAGGTGTCGTGTAAGCTGAAATCTGAAAGACAGGAACACCAAGATCACTCCAAAGACATGGCAAAGAATATTGGAAGAAGAGGGACCAGCTTAATGCAAGGAGAAGCCTAATGCGCGCCAGGAAACAGGAAAGCAGGGAAAAGGAGAGAACAGTGAGATAGTGAAGATGGGATGGGAAAATGCGAACACAAGGAGAGGGGACAACTGAGAAAGGATTGAAAGAAAGATACTTTTAAAAGGGGCTTACCAGACAAGATGCCAACTGTGCCCACTTGCCATCATTTTACCAAAAGCCTGAGGCATTGTTCTAGCAGTGGTTCTTAAACTTGAGCAAATTTCAGAGTTCCCTGAAGGGCTTGTTAAAACACAGATGCTGAGTCTTAATCCCCAGAGTTTTTGATTCACTATGTCTGTGATAAAGTCTGAGAATTTGCATTTCTAACAAGCTTCCACATGGTGCTGGCGCTGCTGGTGCAGGAACCCGATAGAGAGCCACTGTGTCAATATTTTACTCTTTGGAAACATCAGATACCTGTGGGAGGTCCTCAAACCCTGAGTAAAAGTCTGATAAAAATGAATTGCATCGCTCCTTGCTTAAAGGATATTCAATAATATTTTAGATAATATTTGTAACTATACTTTGGTAAAAGAAAATGATACTTCTTCATATGCATTTTTCCTATGGAAGTGTCCATAAAAATGCATTTAAAATAACATCAAATCATTTTTATGAGATAACAGATTCCAGGCAACATTTTCTGATTATCTAAGCTGTATGTTAAATAATCTAGAAGACACATTTCCTAAAAATCAATCTCCCTTGAGTATTTCCTAGAAAGCTTCATTGCCCTGTTATAATAAATAAGGGTATACAATGAATAATGATGTAAAATTTGCACACATTTTAAAAGCAAAATGGGAGACATTTTAAACTTTTCATGATTGCATTGGCTAGCTTAAGGCTCAGCTTCATCCCTTTGTTCTACAGTTAGAGGAATTTGAATGAAGGAAGTCTGAAAGGCCCTCTTCTTAGGCAGCAGACAATGGTGAATATATTTTTAAAGTTACATGGAGGATGCATTTTGGAAGATGACATGACTTTGAGCTGGGCAAGTGCTATGAACAATAGTTGAGTAAATTCACTGAATTGTGTAGTGAAAGATTATTGTCCAGGGCACCTGGGTCTGCCTTAATTCATAGCAATGATCTCGAAATCTCCCAGTCTCCATTTTCTACCAGTCGTCCTACCGTTTGGGCTGTGTGATCCATCAGATTCAACAAGTGTCTGGTGTCAGAGGCAGATAGTGACACTGTCTTGGCCTTACATAGGCCTTCATGGGTGAATCACAGTGAAAGCCCTCTGGATTTTGGAACAAATTCCCACTATTCTCTGTGGATAACTGTTTTCCTTTGGCAAAATCACTCTTGGTCTGCTATTTGGCCTCCTTAGAGACTGAATATTTAAACATAGGCTACTGAGTCACCATATAAATTGAGATGCCCATCATGAACTGGAATTTATCTGATCCAGAAAACCAGAAAGCTGGAGTACACAATAGCATTTTGTATACTAATGAAAATGATATGTATGCAACCGGCACCATTTCCTGAGACACAAATATGTTATATGGAGAAATTGCCCAAATGCCCATGATCCCCACTCCTGTTATGTACTACTCTTTCAGCCCCCTCCTATAGCCTCCTGGGGAGATCCCTACGACCACATGACACAAGAAGGAAAGATTTGGGCATGACTTACAGATGATTCTCCACAGTACACAGACATTGCCCCAATGTGGTCAGACCCAACTTTACAGCCACTCCCTCAGACATCCTTGAAGGATAATGGGAAAAGACATCATTCTAGTGGGCACAACTTAGAGCAGTGCATCAAGATGTTCACTTTGCTTCCAACTAACATGGTTAGAAAATTAGAAACAAGA
>PVLD010020870.1:25000-32817 GCA_004027595.1 Dinomys branickii | reverse complement strand
CTGATATATGTGCACCCATGTTTATAGCAGCACAATTTGTAATAGCTAAAATGTGGAAGCAACCCAAGTGCCCATCCACAGAAGACTGGATTAAAAAATTGTGGCATTTTTATACAATGGAATATTATTCAGCTATAAAGAAAGACAATTTTGGGAACTTTGTAGGCAAGTGGACAAAACTGGAGTCCATACTCATAACCGAGGGTGGGAATATATTTCACAGAAAGTTGGTTACAGTTGGTAATACTGTGCTGTGTACTTCAAAACAGCCAGAAGAGATTTTGCATGTTCTCGTCACAAAGAAGTGATGAATACTTAAAATGATGGGTAAGCTAAATATCCTGATTTGATCATTATACAGTATATAGTCATATCAAAATATTAAATTGGACTCTAAGTATAAAAAAGTTTTCCTTTAAAATTCTTATAAGAAATAATATTAGAATCAAAAGAAACAATAAAATGCATTACTAACAAATCCACCAGTTTTTTTTCTCAGCCATATATTTGTACTCTATTTAGGTTCCTCCTGGAATTTTAAATTGTTCCTTTCTTAAAACATCCTTATTTAAAATTTCAGAGCATGAATGCTGGAACTAGATTACCTAAGTTTGAATTTCAGCTATGGCACTAATTAGCTGAGTGCCCTTGAGTAAGTGCCTTAGTTTCCACATTTGTAAAACTGAGTTAATATATCTGTTTCTCGGTGTTGTTAAGAAGATAAATGGGTAATTATGTGTAAAAGGTCCAAAATAGTGACTGTCACCCAGTGAGTTTCCTAAAGGTTTTGTTTTGTAAATTAAAATAAAAATCGATTAGGTTCCATTTGGACAGTGTCAGATAAATGGCCAACACTTTCCTTGTCTTAGATTATCATCAAAGTGTGATCTCTCTCGTTTTACACTGATTTTTTCTGAGTATGCTGACATCTATTCTACCATAATGATGTCATTTCATTGCACTTTGGTCTCGGCCGTTACCTATGCTATTAAACATGCGGTTTGAATTCATTTTCTTTCACGTTGTAATATGGCTTTCTTACTGCAGGAAAACCCTCATGATGTATAAACCGGCTTTATTTTTAGAGAATTCAATCTCTAAGATAACTGATTGCTTCGAAGACTATCCTAAAATTACAAGCTCAGTCATAACTCAGCTGGTGTTTAGATGCTTTCCTCTTTGCTCAGTCACAGGCTCCACCCTGATAGTCCATGTTTCAGCTGGTAATATGCCCAGTATAATTTCTAACCTCCGGCCCTCCTTTAGGAAAAAGTCTTTTAAAACTACATGTTAGAAAACTGGATGTAATCACGGGAATATAAATCGACATGTCTGTACAAACTCGCACCTTAAATGCTTATGTATTTGCTTTGATTGTAAAGTAATATTTCATTGACAACCCTTGGAAAATAATTTTTAAGCTTCAAGATATAAAATCAGTGTTGAATCGAATCCCTAGCCACTCATTGCTGTTGCTGAATCCACCACTTCCATAAGTAGTCTCCAAAACCCAAGCACTTGATCTGCATATGCCAAATGGGTTAACAACTGAACAGCACAAACAATGATACTGGTCTCTAGAAGTGAGCCCTCTTCAAAGCTTTGCTCCATACCTTTGACCCTTCACTGGGTGCTCAAATATCACTATGATGATGACTCCCAGTGAAGGCTCTGTGCTGTGCTTGGCTGCATTTCTATCTGAGTGCCAACAGCAAGATAAATGAAAGACTGGTTCACTGGAGGACTGGTGGTTTGGGGGCTATTGATTTTTGGTCCATTCTCTTTAAAAGTGAGATCTAAAAAGTTGACAGAGGGTCATTAATTTCATCATATACTTGTCGTCTCATCCATAACCAATCCAGGGTTTGAGTGTGCTTGTCACTCTGTGTTTGCACTTTATTTGTTTAGGGTTTTCTTGGTGATTCCATTCTGGCTTTTTTTTTTTTCTTTCACTTCAGCCTCTTTAAAAAAAGAAAGAAAAGAGACATGCCAGTTTGTGGCTATTTCCTGAAAATGAGTTAGGGATAAGAAAATTTACACACATAAATACATAGAGTCTGGGAAATACATAGAGATGGGAAACTGTCACAAAACAGTTTCTGCCAGCTGCCTTCTAACCTTGATTTAAAAAAGAAAAGCTCCATATAAAATTCATCAGTTCTAATTATTCAGTTAGCCTCCAGCTGAATAAATCTTTACATGGGTTAACTAGTGGTTTTGTTTTAATTAGATATTAAATCCAAGTTGCCATTAAGAAAAGTTGGAAGGTTCTTAAGAAACACTGTTGAAACATATAAATAGCTGATAATAATGACCATGAATTGAGCTTCTTCGGCTGTGAGTTCTGGTGGTACAAATCCTTCAAGAAACATCAAACTGAGTTTTAAGATATCATAAAAATATCTTATTGATGTAGTTTTATTGTTTTGATAGCGGGTTTATTTTTTGTTTTCTTGTTTTTGTGGTTTAAAGGGTAAGGAGAGTTTGGCAGCCTCCATAATTAATATTGAAATAACTATCAAATAAAATCTGTAAGCCTGGTTGAATATTCAATGAGCTGTGTAAATCTGGTGTGCATGGAACAGTAGCATAGGGCAAGGGTAGAGCTCCAGAAAAAAGCAGGAATTTTTAGATAATTCTGCAACAGTCACCCTAGAAGGTTTGTCCTGCCTGACTTGGGACACAGTTGACACTATGGTGTCTATTGTAAAACCCAGCACAAAGCTATGAGTGAGGGAAGCAAACAAAAATATGATTAAGTTCACAGGCCAAGGCAAGGAAATCCAGTATTAATAATATCACAACCTGCCAGTAAATCTCTATTTTATAGGTGAAGAAATGCATTTCTACTTTAAAGTGTGTTTTTATATATACCCTTGAGTGCCCAACTAGTTAAACTACCAAGGGAGCTCTACATGATTTGGAAGTTAATCCTTCAAATGGCTAACAATTGAATGCCTCAGCTGTTTGTAGTTTCTACTGCCGGCTAATTTCATTTTTGTTTCTCACATGTTCACTGGTAAGCTTTCATTGTTCGCTGACACAGAGGTTGTAAGTCTAGTTAATTCAGTTAAAATGGGGCTGGGAATGTTCAAAGTTTTCCACTGGCTATATGACCTGGGAGAAGTTGGAATGAACACCCCACAAAGGAACTCAGTGGGGAAAAAAATTGAGATGATCCAGTTTAAACATCAGCTTTAAACATTGGAGTACAGATGTAAGCAAACATCCTTAAGTGTGTTGTTGTCTTCCAAGATCGAAAAGCATTCAGCACTTTGCATTGTCACAGACTCTAGTGTATTTTTTCTGACCAATTCGCTTCTCTTTTTATTGCAAGTCATTTGCTCTCAAAGCCATCACTTGGAGTTATAGTAAAAGGCAAACCCGATAGCCTTCCCATACTTTTTACTACCAAAACGCTGATCATTATGATTACTGTTTGGGCATCTATCCCTGACGATACAGAAGAATGGACCTGTTCTGTCTTCTGCCACTTCCCCAGGGCTTCCCCCGTGCCTCCTTTTAGTGCCTCAAAGCACAAGTCTCCTTTCCATGCATTGATTCCTCTTATTTCCTCACCAACTGGCAGACAGCCACCAAGGGTTCTGAATTCTGGGCTTCCTAATTCCGTATTGATCATGATTTTAGTTGAGCTACAGAAACATTTTTGAGGCACTGTGATGGGTGCAAGAATATCTCAGAAGTTCTAGGACAAATAAGTCTCTTCATGGAAGAACTAATATAATAATAGTGACAAGGAACACAGGGCAGGTCACAGTACTTCTAGCACAATTCTAAGGGCAGAGACATAGCGCACTTTGGTAACATACTGAAGAGTGCTGACCTCAATCTGGAACCTCAGCAGTGACTTTCCTAGAGGACACGTACTGAGGTGACTTCCAAAACATGAGTCAGGGTCTGCAGGTAAAGATGGTGAGAGTGTTTCCAGCAGAGCAACATCATGAGCAGGACACAGGTATGGGAAGCTGTTACGAGTTCAGATCACCAGTCAGGTGACTGTCAGTAGGGATCAGAAGGAAGGCTATCTTAAGTGGTTAGTGTTCTAGCCACTACATAGGAACCTAAATCTAAAATTTGGCTTTATCTGACAAAAGTAAAATTGCCAAAATCTTAACAAAATCAGTTCTAGGTGACTTCAAATCAAAACCACAGCTCCATCGTTCCTATTTAGTATCAAGTAAATGTAACTGCTATAGGAAAAGTTATTCACAGTTATGTTCTTCTTTTAAAAATTATGTAAAGGTGACGACCAGTGTGCATTTCAGTGATTAAATGTGTCTTTTTCTTCTTCTCAGAGCCTCCTCCTTTCCTCAGATCCACAGTGATCCCTTGCATTTGTAAACTCAGTGTCCACAGAGATACATATTTCCCAAGGGTTTATTAATTTTGGAGTTTGAGAAATATGAAATAGACAGACGATGATTTTCACACTTAGAACAGTTTACTCATGTTTTGACTCTTTTTCTTGTGCAGCTGAAAGGAAATTTCATATAACTTACTTTATTGATTGGCTTCACACTCTGCCATATGGATGGCGCCCAATCAAGTCAAATGAAACAGAAAATGCCCATAGCACTTATTGTCCAACCACAGAACATGATCATCACAGGTTAAGTTCCCAGCTGCTCACCTTCCAAAGAGCAGATATGATATTAAAACTCAAGAGGAGTCAAACCATAAATTACTGAAGCACCTTCTTCTCAAAAAGGCACTTCTAAGCGTAAGGGAAAGAGAAGTTTCCCATTAACTTCAAGAAATTATCATTAGCAAGGCACATGTACCTACAACACAAATGCAGATGGTTAAATTATATATCAATCACTCCATTTCATAGAAGTTTGAGATTGGAATAATTCTAGCTTATTGAGAAGCTCTTCCACTTAGAAGATGTGGCTCTGGTAAGATAGTAAATCATAAAAAGTGCATTCCACTTGCCTATATTCACATCCATAAAAAAGACCAGAGAAAAAATAATAAAAGTTCTAAAATCCTATGAGGCCACATTTACAATTTGAAGCCTAGGAAGCCCTTATTTTAACATTAGTGAGAAGTCCAAAGATTTGGATTTAGCTTTATATGAAAGAAGAAGAAAGAGGATTTTAGGCAGTGAAACCACGATCAGATCACTGGAAAGTTCTTGTGACCAGCTACAAATTTGTTCCAGTAATATCCCTGTCCTTCCTGTGCAAGCCCACAACCTGCAGAGTAACACAATGCTGCAGCCGCAGTCTCAGCCACGAAGTGACAGATGGGGGTACAGGTGTATCAGAGGAAAAGACACGTACAAAGTGCTAGGCATTAGACTGGTCTTTCATAGCGATATGAAATCTTTTCTATTCCTCCCCTATAAAAATTCTGGGACACCATGAGCCACAGTATCTGATGTATAAGTCCAGTAAGAAGAAATTCTTTTAGAATCCCAAAGGACTTGCTGCTGGAGTGTGCATCATAAGGGTTATTCTATCACCCAGAAACTAAAGGAAAATAATATCACACTTCATTTCTCAGCAGAATTACTACAGGTGAAAAATGTCCATTTTAAAGGCGTATAGAACAATGTAAATAGACGCCAGAAATGAGCCTATGCCATTTAGAAAATTACACTAAGGAAGACCCGATGCCCTTTCCCCCAAGCTCTGCATCTCTGTTTTCCCCCACTTCTCTAGTCTACCTTAAGGACAGAGGTGGGGGCCTCTGCATTGAATTCCTGACTCTGTACCATTGAGACCTAACAGATACACAATAAATACATTGGAATGCAAGCAGGTTTACTGTTTAATCAGAAAATGGAGAACACTGATAAAACTAGACAAAACTCAGAAAGTGATGCGCTCTTTGGGCTGTGCCCAAAAATCCAACAAAGAGCAAAGTGCTATCCCAGTGGAGCAACGATTGTTCGCCCTTTGGTTCCCAAACCCCTGTGATGGCGCCGCACCGAGGCCCCACACCTTACGTGTCAGCCACTTTCCCTTTTATGTGCCTCTCATTGCTGTTTTAGCCCTTTCTCCCTGATTCTCACCAAAAGGCCCAAAGTCACGTTTTATAATCGTGTTGTAACAAAGCATTCAGTGTTCTCTTATTTCTCTCTTCTGTTTGTTCTGCATTTAGTTTCCCATTTTTCACTTACACAACTTGCTCTACTTAATAATTTTCCTTACTACTCCTTGTTCTCTTCCCTCAGTGGAGCACTTCCATTCACACCCCCTTTGTTCTAGCAATCACGTCTGGGTATACCCATGTCAGTGACCTGCAGTTTAAGATCTCAAGCTTTCAGGCTGGCTGGGTGTGGTGGCCCACACCTGTAATCCCAGCACTTGGGAGGCTGAGGCAGGAGGATCATTGCAAGTTTGAGACCAGCCTGAGCTACAGAATGAGCTCAAGGCTGGCCTGAACTGCATAGTGAGGCCCTGTCTCAAAACAAAACAAAACAAAACAAAACAAAAAAACCATATTCAAACTTTCAGGCTATGTCTTCCTGTTACCTAAAGGAAAGACTCTCTTCTGTGGCTGCATACACAAAGATCACGAGGGTTCGTTTTCCTCCCATTAAAGAGGTCCCTCCACTAAATGGCACTTACGATATTGTGTAAGAAAACAATAAGCTTTATGTTTTTTTAGTTCTCCAATTTATTGTAATCTGAAATATTTTAAGCCAACAAATTTTGATAGGGAGAATCACTGATAATGAGTAACTACTGCTGTGATAGGAGAAATAAGTCATATTTCTAGTATAACAATCAAAGTATTTACTGGATCTCATACTTTGTTTCTGTCTGTAACTATTTATATAGAGAAAGATACTACCCAAATACCAAGCCAACTGTCAAAGGTTTTAAAATCAGGGATGAAAAAAAGGAAAGACATCTTTAGGATACAAAGTTCTACTGGTTTTCAAACTGAGGTCCATAAAATGGTTCTAATGTGTGTGAGAATTAGGATAGCCTTAACAGCTTTGTAAGAAATACAGAATCGTGGTTTCTACACTAGACTTTAACAAGTAGGGCAATCTTAGAGAGAATTCTGAAATTTATATTTTTAAAAGTCCCTGGTGATCAGAACGACCATTTTATCTATAAATTCCTGATCTATCTGGTCTTCATTCTAATTCACAGGAGAGAGAGAGAAACATTTAAACAATTGTCCCTATATACTTTAAAGCTGTAAATTAAATTCACTAACAAAATTTCAAGAACACTGAGCAGTCACTACCTTTTCTAAAATCTAAGGGAAGTGATATCTTTAGACACTCAAAAAGATAGGTTTTGGGTTAAAGAGAGAGAGGCCAATTACTGACATAAAAAAAAGAAGGAGAAGAAAGAATACAAAAAATTGTTAAATCTCTAGGAAGATTCTTAGAGACATCTGAATCTCTCTCTTCTCCCCGTGAGACAGATTGGGCCAGCAGCAGAGATGCAAGTGAGATGGCTCTGAGGGTGCCAGGGAGCCAATTCATGTAGCTACCGAATGTCCCCTCTCATTCACAAGATGAATTTCTTTTGGAGTGATACACGGAAGATGGTAGTTTAAATGGACCTTGTGGAAAGATCTAATTCCTAAATAACTTGAAAACAATCTCACCAAAAAGACAAGTGTCTAAAAATCTGTCTGGAGAAGGTAAAAAAGAAAATCTACTACTACCTTTGGTGTCTTATCGATGTTGATTCGTGAAAGTCAGCTTACTCCTTCACACTAGAAAAGGCTGCATACACAAATCCATATTATTGCTCTTTTTTTCAATATACATCTTGTTAATATAGATGTCAGTCTGTACTTATAATATCACGTAAAATATTCCT
>PVLD010020870.1:0-20000 GCA_004027595.1 Dinomys branickii | reverse complement strand
TCAAAAGCCCTTCACATGGAGGAAGACGGCTATCATAACTAAGCACCTACTATATGCCAGGCACTGCAATGGGTTTTAAAAAAAATACATTTTCTCTTTTAAGCTTCACACAAATGCAAAGACAAATCCCCCATTTCTGAGCTGAGAAAACAGATTGGAAATATTACCCAAGATCAGAAAACTATCAAGAGGCCTCAATCCTAGTTTATCTGGCTCCAAAATCTACGTACTTCCCACAATAGACACAGTGGCTTTTTCTCCACGTCAGTCCACCCTCCAGTGAAAATGAGACCACCACATTAGAGTATGGCTATAACAGAAGGGTAGCGACAGTTTTATGTGCCTGACTAATACACTGAAATGCAAAGAGCTCAAATCTAGTCCAGCTTTTAAGGCGGGAAAATGTCTCCCTCTTAATTTTAATTGAAGGGGCTTCTTTGTCATATACTGCTCCCGTATGCTCCCGCCCTAACCTCCAGCACCGCCTGCTCAGCTTTACCCAACAGCTGCCCCTCATCGTGCCAGTCTCAGTTCTTTACATGAGGCTTGCGGGGTGCTCCTGGCGAGCACTTTCTTCACCTCTCCTCTTCCGCTCTGCCCCTGTCCCTCAGGCTTTGTATAAGTAAGGTGGCCTTTCATAAACATCACCATAGTTTTCCTCCCACCAGTCCGTATAGAACCAGGCTCATTGGGTAGAGGTTACCGGTTCATCATAGAGGCTAATTCATTTTGTTCCTCAAAAGGAAAATAAAGACAGAGAAGCTATATCCAGGAACACCGTATTTTCTAGAAGGCTGCTCCCTGGAAGATTAAGGGGAATATTTGTGCTGTGTGTTTTTACTGCCACTGTCTGCAAAATGTCAATAGCCAGTACATTAAAGGGCTCATCCTGGTATTTCTAAGCTCATGCTGGAAGTTTGCTCTCTGGTGGTTTTCGTAATCGTGTTTTGTTTCATTTTTGTTATCGTCATTAATAATATGTGTCATAAATTCTTAAAAGACTTTTTACACTTTACACATTAATTAAAAGGAGTATAAATTTCTTTATAACCAGGGAAAGGAATTAAGCTTTACGAAAATAAATATTCCAATCCCCCAAAATCCAAATCTTTGCACCAGGATGACAGAAAATGTCCGTTTCCAAACCAAGCTGGCAACTTAGAGCTGAACACAAGTCTACTAGTAGGTTGATTGTTCATAGATATTTGCCAATTCCTGATTTTAAGCTATATATCTTGGCATGTTATATTATATTGCATATTATAAACAATTCTAAAACAATGGAGAGGTTGGCTATAAAAAAGAAACTTGAAAATTTTCATAATGTCTAGAATACAATTTGTCTATTCCAATTATTTGAAAATAAATTCTCTTTATATTTCATCAACTTTCTGGACATTGCTATATTTAGGGAAACCACTTGCTTATTGAGTAAAGAAAGCATAGGCATTACTCCATGAGTATCATGTAGTGATATGAAAGCTTTTCATCTATATGAGGAAAGCAGGTTTGATTCTTAGCTAAACATGTCAATCATTCTAATATATCTCAAAGATCTATCTCATGATTTCTACTAGGTGCTGATGGTTCTCTATTCATTCTTTCTGCTATTGTCTTGAAGGTAGGGAGAGAAATTTAATGTACAATTCTTGATCACATTATGAATTGGGAATTCATAGACTAAAAGGAATCTGCTACTTCTCTTCCAGGACAGTCAGCCTTAACACTTCATGCATACAGGTCTAGTGCCTCATTACATTTCCAGTCACTGTGAAATGAAAGGTTCTACATCCAGCATCATTTTATTTTTTAAAAAGCTGGCAAATGAGAGCTTTAAACCTCACTTCTATATTTCTCCCAAGTATATGAGTAACTTTCAAAGCTCTCATGAAGGAATGAAGATGTACGGGGGGAAGAGGTAGTCTACAAGTGTCGTTTACTCTAGTGAGACATGTACAGAACTCTCTCCTAAGAGAGCTTAATCCATTTCCCAACAACACGAACTCATTATTGGAGAAGACAAGGCTGTTTATCTCCTTGGTGTAGTTCATAATACTAAAAACAAAAAAACATTAGATGAACTGAAACAAAGAATTGGTATTAACCTACTCAAAAAGACTCTTGGTTTTCTATTTCTGGTTAATAACAGTTGCTATTTTACACATTTTAGTTCTTGATATCCCAAAAATTTAAATTGATAGGCTTTTTAAATCTATAGCCATGAACCGTGGACTTGCCAATATTTCTAATGGAAGACTCCAAAAGTACATAACAATATATATATCGATTTCTTGTTTCAATGAGTATCAAGATTAATTGTCCCTGGAAAAGTAAATAAATATTGACAAAGGTTTCACTTTGGTCCATATTTTCCACTTGAGTCAATAAATCTTGGTATTCACCTTAACTGAAGCCAATATTAGATGATTATTAATTCATGGTATACTCAACTAGCAGCTGAAACTACAACTTAACATATAGAATATAGTCCTGCAGGCCAATTTATGGTCAAATAAATACACTGGATGAAAAATTACCAATCATTTCATATCTCTAATAGAAACAAAACTACAATCTACAGGTAGCAGGCAAGTAAAAGAATCTGTTGTTATTTCGTTTAGATATGTATAATTTATAATAAGTGATTCCTTTTATCTTAAAATTTGGTATTTTGTTTTACATATAAAGCTCATTTCTGCTCATAGTTTCAGATGTTTTGTTTATAAATATTCATGTGCGAAACAAAAGAGGAAGAAGACAAAAAGGAGGAAGGAAGAGAAACAGAAACTGAATAAGAGAAAGAAAAACAAGATATAAAGTTGAAGAAGAGAAGGCAAAGAAGAAATCTGTGGGAAGAAATAAAAGAGATCCACAAAAATAAATAAAAATAAGGAAGGAATAAGAGGTAATAAATTCAGGGAGATAAACAAAATGAAATATGACAATTGATTAACTGTGTATTTTCATGAATTTCAGCAAAAAGATATTTATTTCTTTCCAATATTCTCCACTGAAAAAGAATCTTCTGCTCAATTCTAATGACCTAAACATCATAAATATTCTAGTTTTTCATTCACAATCTAAATTGTAAAGAGCCATTAACTTATATAAATAACTCAAAGAAAATTTAGAGTAAATATTTTTACACAGTAAATTCAACTCAAGCTCATTAAGATTTCCAGGGACTGAGGCATCTCCACTAACAGTAGAATAATAATTCAGTGTTACTGATAGATGAATGTTTTATATAAAATTGTGACGCTATTTTCCTTTGAAGGTTCTCTAATATTTGAATTTGGCTGCTTAAAGGAAACTGCTCATCAACACTGAAAACTGACAAGCATATCAAAAGAGGTGCTGATCTTCCCAGTGTGCCAGTCCACATACATATAGAGTAAAGCAAGCACTAAGACTAACATGAGCTATTTAATATTAGCCGCGGAGAGTTTTGTCCATTAATAGGGCTTCAAGTTCACATTCTTGGAGCTCTGCAATTCTGCTCTTTATTGTTGTTTTTCTAAATGAAAGCAAGCCTTTCAAATTTTGATATCAGTCAGAACTATCTTATTAGTGTTTATACTAACTGATCACTCTGTAGTCAATAAAAGATCTTAAAATGCAAACTTATCCTAAACATAACGTATTTTCTAAGAATTATGAGTCATTTCTTAACTGTAATTTACCAACCAAAAAGTGGTTTTAACTTGGAAGAACGAGTCATAATAAAACATCTCTTGATAGCTAAGAAATTTATTTGAATCACTAGGAAGATTTTGGGTAAAAGAAACTTGGAAAACATTTCACTCAGTATTTTCACTTTAAAAATAGAAAACCAAAGCAAGAGAAGAGATATTCAAGTAATTGTATCAAAAGCAAAAGAAAATCCATACCTCATGATTAGACAGGAACTGTGATCAGCTGTACCTCCTTCAGTTGTCAATTCCCAAAGGCAATTTTGCATTGACATATACAGCCTTATCTTTAGCTAAAAATCCTCTCAACAGACATAACTTTGAAACGTAAGATTTTCAAACGATGCGTGAAACTAGCTCTTAATTCAAATATCTATTTACTGCCCTAAAGATGCTATCAAGTTTGATATGGATTTAGGTGTGGAAATTTGAAGAATAAAGGGTTGTAAAATGATAAGCTCTCTCTAATTCATTATTTTTTTTAAAAAAAAGAATAAATGTTGACGGCAACTATTATGTATTTCAACACACATTAGTAAAAAAAAAAAAAAAAAAGCATTGTGACATTGAACCTAAACATGAAAAGCACTTTTCTAAAATGCCTGAATTGACTCTTGAATAAGTAAATGCTTACCGAATAAAGGAGGCTAAGTAATGATGAAACAGCACACATAATGATGTTGAAATAAGAGACTTTACGATGTATGATATATTCTACTTCTATATATCTATGAGAAGAAAATTGAGATTAGAAAATGCAAAAGCATCAGTTAGATCTTTTCAAATGATTGCAGCTTGTTTTATAGCTTCAAGGTACGCATTGATGCGATCAGATCTGCTCTGAGAAACATCATTTTGACATCAATACTAAGGGCATGTGGAAAAAAGAGTCCTGCATGTACAACAATCTACTGAAGATATTCTTGATCATCCAAAGAGAAAAGAGAAAACCTTGATAACTAACTGATTTGGAGTACAAAAAGAAAAAGGTTATCCCCTGCGATTTAGCCTTGGAAGGGCCAGTAAAGAATGAGCTTATACAGAAGGTTAAATATGAGTTTGATCTGGAACTCCCAAACTGCAGAAACAAATACAAAACTGTTCCAGTGACCTGCTCTGAGCATAGGCTCTGCAAAAGTCCCCTAGATAAACCCTTCTAAAAATAAGCTCAGAGCCCAAAATTATAAAACATACAAGAAAATGCTCAAGAGAGAGAACAAGAAGTCACAAGGAAGTCAGGATTTTGTAATAATGTGTGGCAAATAATGTGTATAAATCTAAACATTTACTGCATTAATAACTCATAAAATAATTTTATAGAGACTATGAAAACTATAATTATTTTATAATAACTAAATTATTTTATAATAACTCATAATAGTTTTATAGCAACATTTAATAATTCAAAAAATAAGGATCCAAAAACCAGAAAGATAAAAGTTACTATTTTTCTAAATATGGATTTTGAAGGAACCAAATAGAACTTAAGAATTTTAAAAATATAGTTACTGGAAGAAAACATCAATAAATGAGTTAACAGCACAAACAAAGAGTAATAACCACAGAGAGAGAGTTGAAAAAGCATATTACTATAAACTACAATAAACTGACAGCACGGCCCTCAGCAACAGCAGTAGAAGTTTCAAGAATGGAGTAATATCATCACTATACTAAAGGGAAGTAACTGCCACCCTTTAACTTTATGGTCCAAAACACTGTCACTGAAAAATGAGAGTAAAATAAAGGCATTTTCAGGCAAAGGCAAGGAGCATTCACTACTTATAGAACACTGCTAAAAGAATATTAAAGAATACACTTCAACACAAATCATGTTGAACACAGGAGGAAAGAATAGGATATAAGAAATAACAGTGAGAAAATAAATTGATAAATAATATCTATAAATCTAAATATTCATTAGTTGCATTAACAACAATGACTGATTTGGAAGTCATAAATACAAGGTGAAACTTAAATCCATGGTAGCATTATCATGTAAATGGGAAAGGGACAAATCTGAATTAAAATGCTCTACAATGCTGCATGTTTGAGAAGAGTAGATATTATTTAATGTGAGACTTTGGTAGGTAAGCACATTAAACACTTTCTTGCACTTATTACAAGAATACAAATAGAATATAATAGAGAGTAAAATAAATAAAGAAGATTCAGCCAGTCTTTCAGTAAGCAAGAGAAAGGGAAGAAAAAAGTGCATATACATAGATAAAAAGATTCTCTCTGTCTCTCTCTCCTTTCCTCCCTCCCTCCCTCCCTCTCTCTCTCTCTCTCTCTCTCTCTCTCTCTCTCTCTCTCTCTCTCTCTCTCTCTCTCTCTCTGCCTTTGTCCCTGTCCCCACCCCTGCCTCCTCTCTACCCTGCCAAAAGCCTCTCTGCTATGCCGCTCGGGCTTGGAGCTATGGACTGAATCTTCTACGAACTATGGGCCAAAATAGCCTCTCCTCCTTAAGTTGTAGGTGTCAGGTTATGTGTTCCAGTGGTGAGAAAGTAATCAAGACGCCAAAGAGTGCACTAGATTTTAACTGTAAAGAACCAGACGTAACAAAGGTTACCATGGACCTTGGGCATCTCAGTCTCTAGTTCAGGACAGTCAAGTTGTGTAACAGTTGCTGCCAGCCGTCTCCAGCACTTCTGTCTTGCACAATTGAAACTCTGACCCCACACACACTCAGTCCCTGCCTCCCAGAGCCTGGTCCCCCAGCCCACTGTCTTTGTGAATCGGCCTGCTTAGGGACCTGGGCTGGGGCAGAGCTTGGTGGCGGAGCTTGCGCTCAGCCCTAGGTTTGATCTCCTACATCACAAGAATAAACAAACAAAATAAAAAGCCCTCTGGGACCTCGAAAAAAAATACATAGATAAAAAGATAGCTGGAGGCTGAGCATGGGGGCCTACGCCTGTAATCCCAGCACTCAGGAGGCTGAGGCAGGAGGATCTCTGTGAGTTCATGGCCAGCCTGGGCTACAAAGTGAGCTCAAGGCCAGCCTAAACTGCTTAGAAAAACCCTGTCTCAAAAGGACTAAAAAGAAAAAACATAACTGAGGTGGCTAAGTTAATATGAAGCACAGTATATGTCAATGTAAAAATAATTATTCTATAGTTATTCCAAAATGACAAAACTTTGCAAGAAGATAGAGTATAATTTGAAGTGACCTGATATTTTAACTTCCATACACATGAAGAGATTACAGTCTGTGTCTCCACCTTCTGTGCTCCTGGTTGCAGACAAGAGATTCTAACTGAAAAGGCCCATGAACTGCTAACACCAGGGTTCACATTCAGGCCCCCTCTGCATGCCCTGCACCTCCTGAAATACTAGAGCAGGCAGTCCATGAGCAGCTGCATTGCAGGTTCACATCTGGGCTTCACACATGCCCTGACCTCCTGCAGGTCACAGAAACAGGTGGTCCATGATCACAGCCAGTGCAGCCTGTGACTGGCTCCTGTGCACCCTGATCTACCTGGAGGAACCTGGAACCAGGTGGTTGATAGACTGTTGATCCTCCAGTTACTGTCTGGGCTCTGCCTGTATCCTGAACTGCCTGGGGAAACAGGACCACTGGTCTGTGATTGTGACACCAGTGCATCCTGCTTCTGGTTCATACTCATGCCTTGCACAGCAAGGGGACACTGGATCAGACAGTCTGCCATCAGCTGACATCACAGTTCATCTCCGAGATGTGGGAGGACTAGGTACACATCATCATTTGCCAGAAGACTAAACAGCAATTCTCAGAGGACAGTGATGGGCAAGCCTGACCACCAGGAAAACTAGGGAAACTAGTGACCTTTGCTGAGCTGCCAGAGGAAGACTGAGTGTTCTGCCTCTGGCATCAAACAAGACAAAACAAAGCAATAAAGCACAATGTCAGAACTCCACCCCACTCAGAACAAGCCCAGGCAACATCAACATAGGAGAACTTGGTAAACATACATCTGAAATTGCTGAAATGATTGCAAAGGAGGTAAAGAAACAACTCCGTCAGGCCATAGAAGACATAAGATCAGAAATAACCTCTCAGGCAAAAAATGAAATGACAATAATAACGAAAGAATCGCTCGACACATCCAAACAAGAAATATAGAAAAAGAAAGATGAGCATACACAACTCATAGCACGTAGTATGAACAATATAGGGATGAACTAGAACACAGGAAACAGATTCAAAGAGATTTCCAGGAAATCAAAACTTCCACTGAAAGCTTACAAAACTCCTTGAATGAAGCCGAAGGTAGAATTTCAGGTCCTGAAGGCAGCACAGCAGTTAGCGATTTTGAAAGAAAGGATCTCTTAAAATCAACAAGCACACAGGAAAAATTAATACAACAGCTAAAAGACGAGGCAAAGAGATATAATGTCAGACTAATAGGAGTCAACAAAACATCAGGAGGCAACACAAATGACATAAAAATTATATTTGCAAAAATAATAGCAGAAAATTTCCCAAGCATGGAAACAGAAACTGATAGGTTAAATGAAGCATATAGAACTCCAACTAGCCATAATCAAAATAAAACTACACCCAGACATAGAATATTGAAGATCCCAGATCTCCATCAAAAGAACAGAATACTAAAAACTGCTAAAGAAAAGAAACAGATCACCAATAAAGGAAAGCCCATCAGATTCACAGCAGACTTCTCAATACAAACCGTTGAATCGAAAAGAGCTCGGAGTGAAGTATTACAGGTCCTGAGACAAAATATCTTCCAACCAAGACTGATGTATCCTGCCAAACTATCCTTCAAATTTAATGAAGAAATAAAATATTTCCATGAAAAGGAACAACTGAAGAACTTCATGAATGCCAAACCATCCTTATAAAGGGTACTAAAAGATATTCAGGCAGAGAAAAAAATGACCACAATTTCAAGAACAGCAATAGAAAGGAACTCTCAAGCAGATGAAGCAATTAAACAGGTAGAAAAAGTAGGAAACCAACAGCAAGTAAATAACATGACAATGATAAGTCAACACACATCAGTTATAACCATTACTGTAAATGGCCTCAATGCACCAGTCAAAAGAAACAGACTGGCAGAGTGGATTAAGAAACAAAATCCAACAATATGCTGTATACAGGAAACACATTTTACTCAAAAATAAATGCAGACTGAGTCAAAGGATGGACAACAATTTTCCAGGCAACAGGAACCCAGAAAAGTGCAGGTGTAGCTACTCTGTTTATAGACAATATAAACTTCAACCCAAGAACAATCAAAAGAGATAAAGAAGGTCACTACATACTTGTTAGGGGAAAACTGCAAGAGGAAGAGATAACAATCATAAACATGTATGCACCAAATAGCAGAGCCCCAAACTATGTAAGGCAAATCTTAACAGACATGAAAACCCAAATAATAATGCTATTATAATAGGGTACCTCAATACCCCTTTGACACAGAGATAGGTCAACTGGACAAAAAATCAGCAAAGAAACAATAGATCTGAACCAAATCTGTGAACAAATGGATTTAGTAGATGTATACAGAGTGTTCTAATCCACATCAGAATACACATTTTTCTCAGCTCCTCATGGGACTTTCTCTAAAATAGACCACATTCCATGCATAGAGCATACCTACCTAAATGCAAAGGAATTGAAATTATGCATATTATCTGTTCACTGTGCAATAAAATTGGAAATTAATGACAAAAAGAACTCCATAAACACTTGGAAATTAAATAACAACCTCCAAACAACCAATAATTCACAGAAGAAATTAAAGAAGAAATTTTAAAAAAAACTAAAAACAAACAAAAATGTACATACAACTTACTGGAACCTGTGGAATGCAAAGAAAGCAGTCCTCAGAGGGAAATTTATAACAGTGAACTCACACATGAGGAAAACGGACAGAGGATAAACAAACAGCCTAATGCTGTACATCAAACTTTTAGACAGAAAAACAAGTGAAGCCCGAAACCCACAGAAGAGAAGAGATTATAAAGATTGAAGCAGAAATGAATGCAATTCAAATGAAGACAACCCTACAAAATTAAATGAATCAAAGAGTTGGTTCTTTGAAAGAACAAATAAAATTGATAAACCCTTAGCCAACCTTATGAAAAAGAGAAAGGAAAAAACTCAAATTCATGCAATCGGGAATGAAAAGGATGAAATCACTACAGATTCCATAGAAACTCAAAAGATCGTTAAAAGCTACTTTGAAAATCTTTACTTCAATAGTATAGAAAACTCAGATGAAATGGACAGATTCCTAGATATGTATGAATTATCAAAGATGAATAAATGAGATATAAAAATCCTGTACAACCCAATATCAATTAACGAGATTGAAAATGTGATTAAAAACTTACCAACAAAGAAAAGCACAGGCCCTGATGGACTCACAGAAGAACTTTACAAGAAATTCAGAGATTTAATGCCAACACTCCTCAAACTCATCAAGGAAATTGAAAAGGAAGCAATGCTCCCTAACTCATATCTGGAGGCAGGTATTATACTGATACCAAAACCTGAGAAAGAACAAACCAAAAAAGAGAACAACAGACCAATCTCCCTAGTAAACATAGATGCAAAGATACTCAATAAAATACTAGCAAATAGAATGCAGCAAAACGTCAAGAAAATTATACACCATGACGAAGTTGGATTCATTCTACAAATACAGGGATGGTGCAATATTCATAAATCAATAAATGTTATACACCATATCAATAGAGCCAAAGACAAAATCATCTCAATAGATGCAGAAAAAGCTTTTGACAAAGTCCAACATGCATTCATGATAAAACCCTACAGAAAATAGGAATAGACAGTCTTTACCTCAATCTGATCAAAGCCATCTATGATACTCAGCTATCTAATCTTTGACAAAGGGGCCAAACAAACTCACTGGAAGAAAGACAGCCTCTTTAATAAATGGTGCTGGAAAAATTGGCTTGCCACTTGCCGAAGACTGAAAATAGACCCAAGTCTATCACCATACACCAAACTCAAGTCAAACTGGATCATAGATCTCAATATTAAAATAAAAACACTAAATCTGTTGGAAGAGAAAGTAGGTAAAAACCTCAAAGACATAGGTGTAGGCAGAGATTTCATGAACAAAAACCAAACTGCATGGGAAATACTTCAAAGAATCAACAACTGGAATCTCATCCTACTGAAGAGTTTCTGCACATCTAAAGAAATCACGAGCACAGGAAAAAGAAAACTCACAAACTGGGAAAAAATTTTAGCTGACTGTCCCTCAGACAAAGGTCCTCTATCTAGAACATATAAAGAATTAAAGAACATTAGCCCCCAAATTCAAAGACCCAATCCAAAAATGGGGAGCTGAGATGAATACACACTTCTCAGGTAAAGAAATACAAATAGCAAATAAATATGAGAAAGTGTTCAACATCATTAGTCATTCTAGAAATGCAAATTAAAACAACTTTGAGATTTCACCTCACCCCAGTAACAATGGCTAGCATTAAGAAATCAGCCAATAACAAATGCTGGTGAGGCTGTATAGAAATAGGAACTCTTCTCCACTGCTGTTGGGAATGCAGAATGGTGAAACCACTGTGAAAACCAGTTTGGAGATTTTCAGCGAACTAGGTCTAGAGGTCTCATTTAATCCATCTCTTCCTCTTCTGGGTATTCTCCCAGAAGAACTGAAATCATCGTATTACAGCGATATATGTGCACCCAAGTTTATAGCAGCATAATTTGTTATAGTTAAATTGTGGAAGCAACACAAACGTCCATCCATTGAGAAATGGATAAGAAAAATTGTGGTATTTTTATATAGTGGAATATTATTCAACTATAAAGAAAGATAAACTCGAGGCTTTTACAGGTAAATGATCACAACTAGAGACTATACTCATAAGTGAAATAAGTCAGATCTCCATGTGTAAGCAATGTATTGTCTCACTAGCATAAGAACCTGAAAGAGTGAATAAAAATTAAGAGGTGTGACAGACTGCAAAATAAAAGGAAACTGATGAAAAGTAAAGAGCACCTGGGATGAGGGAAAAGAGAAAAGAAAGAAGGGGAAACTATGTACATATGTATACACAGGAGAGCTAACATATTTGTACTACTGATTTCTATCACTTTACTAAAAGGATAAGTTAATAATTAATTATTTGATCAATTTTTCCATGTCTCTATTTGTTTTCCTGAGAAACCACTTTGAAGATACCAATATGTAATGCAACAACCATTGTTAATTTCCTATCACTTTGTCTGTAATTCAATATTGCTTGTATTGTTCTCATGCTATTTTGTAAATGGATGTCTGTTTGTTAATATGCTTTCCTTCTTTTATTTTTTAAAATAAATTTTAAAAAACAAAAGCATATAGAAATATTAGGAGAATTATAAGAAATAAATTGATTAATTTACAATTATATCATCATATTCCAATATATTTCTTTCAACAATTAATAAAGACAATCCAAAATTAGGAATACATGAGATTTTAACAGTGTAATTACCACGGTTGATCTAAGGATCATGTATAGATTTCTACAGTGCAGAATTATTTCCCAGATCATATGAAACATTCATAAAAATTTGCTACATTTAATAATCACAAACAAATATCAATAAAACCTGTTGCCACAGAAGTCACACTATTAGATATTTTTTAAAATACTAAATAATATATGGGCAAAAAGAAAATCATGATAGAAATTATTAAAACTTTTGAAATAGATATCAAGAAAATTATATATCAAAACTCATGGAAAACAGCCAAACCAATAGTACAGGAAAGTTGTACCCTTAAATGCCTTTATTAGAAGGAGGGTAAATGAAAACCAACAAAAAAGAGGTCAGTTCTAAAACTCAGATAAAAACAGAATAAAAAATAAAAGATTTGTTAACAAAAAGGAAAAAAAGCAGACAAAATTTCAACAGTCAGACTAACAAAATAGAGGAGGCATAAATGAAAACACGATAATACTATGAATGATTTCATGCCAATAAATTTGAAAACCTAGAGAAAGAACAATTTCCTAGAAAATTCTTTCATGTACATTTTCAAATTTTTTGAAATGAAAAACTTAAGAACCAACTCACAAAGGAAGCACAAGTCCTAAACAAAGGACATGCGTTTCCACCAGGTTTTATAGGTATGAAATTAAGGATAACTTGAAAAGCCACTACAGTGGTAATTTCTAGACCAAAGATTTCACGTGCCAGTAGCTGAAACAAATAAATTTAATATACACATATACTAACATCCACAAAATAAAAAACACTGTGACACAGAAAAAATAGAAAAACTAATCTCATAATAATCAGATTTTTTTAATGAAATCAATTTATCTTCATGGACAACTAAATTTTTCTCATCTTTCTCATTTTGCCTCAGAAGCGTGAACACTTCCTCACTCACTAGGAGGAACCAATATTCAAGGACTGCTTATTTCAGGAACATACTTGGCATGCAGTACCCAGCCTACCAACAAGACTAGCATTATAATGAAACATTTGTGCCAAGCTCAAATGTGTTTTAGAGATTACATGCTGACTGTTTTCATCAAGCCTTCCTATTTCATGTTCCAGTGGAAAACCTGGGTTGTCCAAGACTAAATGCACAACACACTATGAGTCACATCACATTCACATGTATATACACAAGATAGCTAAGATAATTGTACTGCTAATTTCTATTAGCTTATTGAAAGGAACAGTTAGTGTTTGTATTGTTTGATCAATTTTATATGCCTATATCTGGTGATTTGAGCAACTACTTTGAAGATAATATGCAATATAATAGCCATTGTTCATTTCCTATCATCTTGTTTTGAAATTCCGTATCACTTTATTGGTTTTTATTATTCTCTTTAGAATTAAACATTTTTAAAAGAAGGAGACAGAATTCATTTCGATGAAAATCAAAGCACAACCCAGTAGATTAACTGTGTGACACTGGTCAGGTCAGTTGTATGACCGCACAACGTGCTGCACAAATAGATCACTTCTCCATTTCTTCTGTGACAAATCTCAAAGCCGCACTCACCGGTTTAGTCAACCTCAGGGGTTACCGTCTGTCCTTTTCCTTCCCAAATCTCCCGCTAACAGAGCGCACGCTGGTTATATAGCCTAATAATTCTTATTTTGCCAGATTTGTATACGCATGTGACATACTTTAATCAACCCTCTACCATCCCCCTTGCTCCATGCTCCCCTATAGTTTCACGTGTTTTTTTGGTGGCAGGAGTTTCAATGAGTATTTTAATCATATTCATATCCCTGATTATCTGCCCTTACACTCTGCCTTCCTTCCTCTTCTTTGTTTTTCTTGTCTAATCATAGCCTCCCTTCTAACTTTTTGATATCTTTTTAAATTCCACATATTAGAAAGAACAGGCAATATTTGATGTTTGTCTTTCTGAATCTAGCATTTCACTCTAGATTTATCCATTTTCTGCAAGGAAAAAAATTTCTTCTTTTTTATGCCTAAATAGTACTCTATTTTGTATATATACCACATTTCCATCTTTTCTTTATCCATTCATCTGTTGATTGGCACCGAGGCTGGTTCAAGCTATACCACTCTTTAGTGTATACTTCAGTGAATTAGCATCCTATGAAGAGACCTGCATACCCACATTTATTGTGGTACAATGTACACACTTGGCTTCTGCTGAAGACCATGTTGGAATTTCTCTCTGAATTATGTGTAAAACTCTTTGCCTGCAATGTGTTCTCAACCTAAGTACCAAATACAAAATAACTATTGTGATAAGAATCAAGAATAAGTTAAATATAATTATTTAACATATGTGCTTAATACTAGCACTACATGATACAACCTATATTAATGCTGCTGGAGAAGTAGTAGTAAATGGAGGAACACTAAAATCATATTTGGAAACATCAGTATGCCTACGTCTTTTTTCTTATTTTAATAGAACAGAAAACTGTAGTTAGAATGTGTGCTTCTGCCATTCAAATGTTAACCCTTTGACAAACACGTATTTAAGTCCCTGTATTCTATGACTTTTCCTTTGTCCCTAAGCATCCCATGTAACTTCCTTCATTCATTCCAAAAGACACCTGAGCCTGTTCTGGGTATCAAATATTGGGGTTTAATAACAGGTGCTTCTAGTTCGGGCTGGGGATATAGCTCAGTGGAATAAGCGCTTGCCTAGCAAGCGCAGGGTCCTGAGTTCGATCCCCAGTACCGCAAAAAAAAAAAAAAAAAAAACAGGTGCTTCTAGTTAAAAGTTATAGTTTATTTGATCATTTGATTAGGTAGCATGGCTAATAAAATGATTCCAAATGTCTGTGCTACACTGTATTTTACTTTCCTCATCTTTGAAGTGAATAACTGAAGTTTTAATCACTTGCAAAAAATGAATGTTGGGTCTCCATTTCAGACCATGCAGGAGCCCCTACCAGTAACCAAGTCACACAGCTTGCTTCCTTGGAATCTGATGAGGAACACTGCACTCCACTTTGAACACCCACATATTTTTTAAGAAATATATATACTGCAAGTTCCCCAGATGGAACATGACTTAATCTGCAGTAACGTGACTGTGCATACAATGCACACGAGCAGCTCTGACATTTTATGAATAGGGAGATGAGAGGGAGTGTTAGAGAAGGCTTGACAGCAAGAACGGATGGACAAAGAGTCAACTTAAGCTGCTGAAAGCCTAACAAGATAAAGACAGGCAGGAAAGAGTCTCCTTAAATGTGATGAAACAAGGCCTGAAGGGAAGGCGCCATGGAGAGACTGACGAGTACGCACTTTGAAACACAAGATAAATGTGTTCAACCCGACAGTAGCATGTGGTTGAATCAATCAAGGTACCAATGGCCTTAAACAGTAGGAGAGAATACGGATTTACACAGCGACCATCGTTGACGGTGTGAAATTTGAGGGAGATTAACGAGGTGGAGCCTCTCAGGAAAAATCATTGTTTTGAGTCTATAGCATTCTTATAACACGCAAACATAACTGCTGATGTTTCACTCTCTTCTTGGCCTGCCTGTCTTACTTCCTCCACTTTAAAAAGTGAAGGGAATTAATATGTTTTTATTACCCAAAGAGAGCATTTGATTGTAACTAATTTTGCTCTTCTCATTTGCAATAGTGAATTTTTGAGAGTGAAACTTTTCATAGAGAAAATCTATTGGTAAAATACCAAGTTGCCGGCTTACACTATCTAATTCTTCGCCTGTAACCCCAAGGGCGTGATGCAGCTCCAACTACCGCGTTCTGTCTTTAGCTCACTCTTAACTCCAGGGACTCTGCCTTGCAAAACTGCTTCCCGTAAAGTCAGACGCCACATTCTTCTCACTGAGGATGCTATGAAAGCACAGGAGAAATAAAAATATTTTTAAAACTTTCTCAAGACTATTGGAATGAACTAGCCCTTGGTAAGTAAAATGTGCACCTAATCAAAATACCCCACTAAATCCACTTGTCACCAAGTTTTATTACATACCATTGAGATGATTCTGTTTTCACCTACCTGTACTAACTAAGATCGGTCTTCTAAAACAGTTGTGCTTCAAGAAATGGTAAGCAACAGTGATAAAAAGCAAAGCATTTCTGTTTGGTAAAGGCTCCTTGGTGTGGTGATTCTGATTCCCCTTACTACTTCCAACGGAGAGACGCTGCCTTAATGGGAAGACAGCTTTTCTTTACATAATAAACTTTCTACACATGGTACTCCTCACCTTCAGCCTCTCCTTAAAAATCAATAGTTATAGTAGAAGGAATAGGAGAGAGTCAGAAAATGGTAATATTGAGGATGAAAAGGAGATTGTTGTTTAAAATACGCATCTAGGTTAATTCCTTTCTGCTGTGGCTTAATCGCTTTTCTCCTTCTCCCAAGATGACTTTAGAGAACACTTGATCGGCGTGCTTCTCTTGGTAGTCCTTCACACAGCTGGAAACAGTGATTCAGTCACCTCTAAACCTTCTCAATACTGGTAGTCCTGGTTTGATTCATTTTTTTCATCAAAGCTGTTGTTCTAATCTGTTAATCATTTTCATTGCTCTCCCCTGGATCCTATCCAAGATCCCCACGTATCTTTAAGCTTCTGTGAATTATGTGACCAGTTTATAGCTTTGATAAGCTTGGCTAGTGCAAAGGTAGAATGTCATCCCAACAGACCATAACTGTATATGGAAGAAGGTCAGAGATGACAGAACAGATAGTTTGATTGTACGGGAAGTTTCAATGCAAGTATGGTGTTCATTTAAGTATTTGTTCTTCTGTGACTATTTGTAAATGTACTATTTCCTAATATTCTGCACTACAATTTGAGTCTGTATTTTATATATCTGTCTTTTCAGTGTCAATCTATACCAGTTTCTTTTATGCAACAGAGAAAAGAGACTACATTTTTCCTAAAGGTTGCTTGCTTCTTGAGTATAAACAACTTAATTGCAAAGTTCTATCTGTAGCGTCAATAAGTAGTCTAGAGCATGTTTATTATATGTCCAGTATTCATTCTTACCGTGGTTTTTCCAAAGGTTACTAACTGGCCCACACCTGAAAATAGCTAGTTTAGACACTGCTTTCATAGTCAAAACCATGAACAAGAGCTCTTCTGCTTCAAAGCCAGTATCTAGGTGGTATTTATGTAAGACAGCATAGCACAGTGATCATGACTGGTGGCCAGCACCTGTAAACTGGGAACACTCAGCAAGCGAGGATTCCTCTCTTCTGAGAGGTGACAATGAAAGACCTGCATCATAGGACTAATATGGGCATTTGGTGAGCCTCACATGTAAAACCTACAGAATAGTGCCCGGCACATAGCAAGCATAAAGACACTACCGATAAAAAAGCTGACTCCAGGTTTAAGTCACGAACAAAGAAAGTAAAGGAAACGCACATATCTGTCCCCTTGAATGTGCATGCAGCGTATAAGAGCCTCCACAAGCAAGACGAAATGCAGCGGTTGTGGGAAAAGCAAGGAGCAAGAAAAACGCTGCTGCAGTCAGTGGCAGCACATCTCACCGCTGCAAACAAGCAAGAGCGCACAGAGTGGGCAGGAGTCCACCGCGTTCACGTACAACTAGCTGCCCTCATGGACTTTAAAGGGTTCTTGAAGGTACCATGTCCTTCTCTGGAAATACATTACTATGTCAGAACCAAATGTGCATATGAAAATTATTACCATTCTTAGCTAAGGACTTTAGTTATAAAACATTTGTGGTGTTTGTAATCCAAAAGAAAGATTTCTTCGACTTTTCTAAACTGCTTCACTTTCTTCAAAATTCACCGTTATCCATATGTCATTTGAGATTAACCAAATTGCCAAATTAATGTGTTTTTGCAGGAGGCTGATGCCACTGCTTCCTTAAAGGAATGCCGCTCTTCCAAGGGTTATCAGCAAGCTGCTGCACTGGCTTCTAGTGCCAGTCTCTCTTCCTGACTGGCCATTTCCCCTCTGGCTGGAGATAACCCTGCAATGACTCCAAATTCTTCCAGCATCTGATTCCGTCTCCATCATAAGCCTGCCCGGGATTGTGGCTGGACCTAAGCAGGTCCATATCTTGGTTCATTCCCAAGATTCCAAGCTGACTTTCGGTTGAACTTCAGTGGAAACTCCAAATCATGTGACAATCAAAAGGAAAACAATGACTTTTCCTTGATTCCACTTTCTAACTACATAGTAATGAACAAATATAAATAAAAGTAGCTGTAATGACTACTGCACATTTTTCTAGGGCACCCATATAAAACAGGTTATATTTCATACAACACTGGTAATTACATGTAAACCTTAAGAACAATTTGGTTTCAAACCATTTCTCATCTCTTCTTTGCCAATATTCCCCCTGAAAAACAATATAAACTCAAAAGCCAAAACAGTCTATAAATTCATATCATGTTAGAGTGAACAGAATTTTTCTTTCATACCTTGCACACTGCTTTTACAATCTCTTTCATGCTAACATTATTCTCCAGCCCTACCACTTAAACTTGATTTCTCCTGCCTCCCTACTTCCTGCTACCATCAGACCCAAGGTTCTGCTATTTCTGCCTTTACTCTGTTTTTCTTTCTATTCCTAGGTCCACAGCTTAGTCTAAGTCTTTACATTTATTCCCAATGCTTCTTTTACAACTGCCACCAACTACTCTCCAATTTATAGCTTTTCTTTCTTACAATTCATCCTGCATTTATTTGCCAAATTAAACATCCTAAAGCATAATAATTCTGATGGTATCTCTTTTCATTTCAGACATTCCAGTGATTCTCCATTATGCCTAAATAAAGTTCAATGCCTATGAGACACGTGTTTGTTGAGTGAATCAGTGCAAAAAATTCCATATGTATGCTTTAGCAACTCATTTTCTGTGATCAAGTAACTGGTTCATGTGACAAGGAAAACAGTTATAGACGTTGCTTCCCTCTGCACAGAGGATAAAATAGGTGTCCACATCATCATGAGACCTACAGGAACTGAAGCAACTTCTGAGAAGCATACAGAGAAAACTGAAGAAAATTCCCTCTGAAGATGAACTCTTAACAAATAAATTTACACATAAAAATTAGCTCTGTAACAGGCCACCAAAAAGCGCAAAGGAAGGAGAACTTAACAATAGAACTAAAAACTCAGAGAAGTTTTTAAGCAGTGATGTTTTAAACTGTTCAAAAATGAAAAGAAGTGTTAGCATCAGTGAAACAAAATCAAAGTGATAAAATACAGCAGTAGTTATGATAAAGGATCAATAGAAAACTTGAAATATAAAAGTCTAAAATAAAAATTCAACACATGGCTATATATTAAACTAGATAGATCTGAAGAAAAAATTACAGAACTTAGTGATGAAACCAAATAAATCTCATAAGTTGTAATGAAATAAAGAGAAGTTGAAATATACAAAATATATGAACATAATTACATATGATTATAAATACATATGTTTATCAGTTTATGTGCATATGTATATATATCAGAAAGCAAGGAGAAAAAGTGTTTGAAGAAATTATGGGTAAAAAATCTTCCAGATTTAAAAAATACAACATGGCACTTGAGAGAGATATAAGAAGCATCAAAAGAGAAAAATCCAAACCTAGACATGCTGCATTGAAACTTTAAAATATCCATGACCAACAGAAAATATTTTTAAACATTTAGAGTGCAAAAGACATATTACCTATGAGAGAATACAGAATGACAATACTGTTCTCCCCAACATCCAAAGATCATGGAGACACAATGAAAATAGCTTCAAAGTGCCAAGGCAAAATAACTGAATCAAATCTCCATATCCATTCAAAACATCAGAAAGGAAGGAAGGAAGGAAGGAAGGAAGGAAGGAAGGAAGGAGGGAGGGAGGGAGAAA
>PVLD010020869.1:0-32817 GCA_004027595.1 Dinomys branickii | reverse complement strand
TCAACGGCCTGACTAAATTTGCATGTCTGTATATGGGTCCATACATCTACAATTCGAAGATATCAATGGATAAAGCAACAACTACTGTTGAGACCATATCACCTTGTCTATAGATTAGTTGTGATTGTACTATTTTCTATGATAATGGGTGTCTGTTTGTCAATATGTTTTTGTACTTTTATGTTTCTAAAAAAAAAAATTTAGATTGAAATCCTAGTTTATATTATATTCAAATAACTATGCACTTAGGAGGCTGAGGCAGCAAGATCCCTGTAAGTTTAAGACCAGCCTGGGCTATGAAGAAAGTTCAAGGCTGGCCTGAACTACATAGCATGACCCTCTTTCATAAAACTAAAAAAAGAAAAAAAAAAAAGAAAGAAAGAAAAAGAAAGAAAAGAAATCAAGAATCACTATTTTTAAAGGTTAATTCATTAGATTCATAGGAATCATTTAAGTACCTGAGAAAATGCATCAGATCAAAGTTCTTTCTGAATGTTTTAATAAACTTTTAATAAGAACCAAATGTTAATCAAATGTACCTGAGGAGTGATCACTAAACATACCAGTTCCATAATCAGAATTATAAGATTTTTGAGTGAAAAATAATAGATTAAAGGATAACTGGGTTTGGGGATGAAAAAGGTTTATTCATATCTATTTAAAATTAATTTTAAAGTGACCTCTGATAACATTTTCTAATAAAAAACCTAGAAAACACAAAGCATATCACATTGAAATTTTTTTCATTATAGTGATTATTAATGTATTTGCTTTCTAATGCTGTGTAAAAAATGACCACAGATCAAGGAGGTTAATTTGAATGTCCATAAATACTTATTAGGGACTATCTATTATTTGTTATCTCACAGTTTTTCTGGGTGTAAACCCCAGGTACAACATAGCTAGGTATTAGCTCAGGGTTTTACAAGGCTGAAAAGAAAGATTCTGGCCTGGAATAAGCTATCAGGTGGGGCCCCCGGTGAGTCTAGTCATCTCAGTTTTTATGAAGATTGTTTCTTCAAGGTCAGCAGGAGGAAGGATCTCTGACTCCCAAGTCCTCTTTATGGAGTTCATCTGATCAAGTCTGGCCCATCAAGCTAATATCCCGGGGGATTCACTCCAAATCTGATAATTAAGGGCCTTAATTACACATATGAAAATCCTTCATCTTTGGTGCATATTATAATATGATCACAGGAGTCACATCCCATCATATTCATAGGTCTGACACACATTGAACTTGGGAGGATTGTGAGGTGTGTACATTGGTTGACAAAAATGTTGGACCATTTTAGAATTTTGGCCATCATGATAGGTAACATCTTCTTTCTTCTTTGACATAGACACAGTGGGTCGTTGCTTCTTTCACACTCATCTCTTCCTGTGCTCCCCTACTGCCCTCAGATCCTTTGGTGCTGTCTCCCACCACTGACTTTTTTTAAAAATTAATTTTATTGGTTCATTTAGGTACACATAATGATGGCATCCATTGTAGGGAATTGCATCTATACATGATATATCTTGATGCTTCTTTTTTTCCTATTCCCCTCCATTCCCTTAACTTCTTTTTGTGTCCTTATTTACAAAACCTTTGCTTCCATTTTTCCTTCTATTCTTCCCCCCCTTTCCTCGTTTCCCCCTGCACCCCTTCTGGTTCACCTTCCCATTTGAACATTTTCTTTCTATTTCACAATAACTATTATATATTTTGGTCTTTATGTATCTTTTCAGTTTCTCATGTCAGAGAAACCACATAATATTTGAATGTGTGTGTCTGATTTATTTTACTTATTTACTTTATTTATTTTAATTATTTTATTTATTTTACTTATTTATTTTACTTAAGTCCTAAAGTGCTTCCATTTAGCTAGAAATGTCTTAAGCTTGTCTTTCTTCATGGCAGGGTGGCAATCCACTGTATAAAAAAACACACCTTCTTTAGCCACTCATTGGCCATCTGGGCTGTTCCAAGATTTAGCTATTACAAACTGTGCTGCAATAAACATGAGTGTGGTACGATGATTTTAATTCTTTTGAGAAGACACCAAGAAATGAAATAGCTGGGTCAAATAAAACCTCCAGTTGTAGTGTTTTGAGGAATTTCCACAGTGGTTGCACCAGTCTAAACTCCCACCAACAGTTGAGAAGGGTTTTTCTTTTTTTTTCTGCTCTGCATCCCTTCCATCATTTGTTATAGATAGACTTCTCAATAATATCCACTCTTTCTGGAGTGAGATGGAATCTCAGTGTTGTTCCAATTTGCATCTCTCGAATGACTAGTGATGCTCAACATTTTTTTGTATATTTATTTGCCATTTATAATTCCTATGTGAGAAGTGTCTATTCATTTCAGATGCTCATTTTTGGACTGGGTCTTTAAATTGAGGGGGTTGATTGTTTTTATTTCTTTATATATTCTAGATAGTAGTCTTCTGCCTGAGGAAAAACTAGCAAAAATGTCTCCTATATGTGGTTTGTCTCTTCATTCTGTTAGTTGTTTATTTTGCTATGCAAAAGCTTTTTAACAAGATGAGATTCCAGTTGTTGATTCCTTGAGATATTTCTCGTGTGATTGGAGTTCTGTTCATAAATTCTTTGCCTATTCCTATGTCTTCAGGAGTTCTACCTATTCTATATTCCAGCAAATTTAGCATTTCTGCTTTAATACTTAGATTTTTGATGCATTTTAATTTTGGTTTAATTCATGAAGAGAAACATAGGTCTAGTTTTAGTCTTACCCATATGGAAAGCCACCTGTTCTAGGACCATTTATTAAGCAGCTGTCATTCCGCTAGTGATGGTATTTGGACCCTTTGTCCAAAATAAAGTGGTGGAATGTGTTTGGATTTGTTTCTACATCTTCCAATTTGTTTCGTTGATCCTCAGGTCTATTTATTTTTCCTCAGTACATTTTAGTTTTTTATTAAAATCACAGTAGGTTTGTAGCACAATTTCAAGTTGAGGTTTGGGATGCCTCCTGCATTACCTTTGTAGCCCAGAATTACTTTTGCTATTCTAGGTCTTTTCTGGATCCAAATGAACCTTAGGATTGTTTTCTCTATTTCTGTAAGGTAGGCTATTGGTATTTTGACTGGAATTACATTAAATCTATGTAACAATTTTGAGAGTATGGCCATTTTCATTATATTAGTTCATGCTATACAAGAACAACGGATACCTTCTTATTTTCTGATATCTTCTTCAATCTCTTTTTTCAGAGTACTGTAGTTTTCAAGGTCTTTTGCTTCCTCGATTACACCGAGTTCTAAATATCTAATTTTTTTATTTTAAAAAGAAAAGAAAAGAAAACAGTAACAAAGACAAAAACAAAACAATACAAAAACAGTAAAAATGATACAGAATTTCAAAACAAGATGATAGGAAATTCACAGTGGTTGTTATATTACGTATTGTTATCTTCAGTGAAGTTGCTCAGATTACCAGATGTAAGAATGCAAGATTGATCAAATAATTAGAAAATAAAAAATAGTAAAAGCATTAGAAGCAATGCAGAGTTTCACTAATCAAAATGGTATGAGTTCAACAACGGTTGTTATATTGTATTATTAAAAGTGTAGTTTCCCTAATTTCTCTCCCAGTGAGTTTGTTATTTGTGTGCAGGAATGCTATTGATTTGTGAGCATTAACTCTTTGTCTAGCTACACAGTTGTACCTGGTTACTAAATCAAGAAGGCCTTTTTTTTTTTTTTGTGCTGGGAATTGAACTCAGGACCTTGTGCTTACCAGGCAGGCACGTATGCCACTGAGCTAAATCTCCAGCCCCTCAAGAAGTCTTTTGGAGGAGCTTTTGGGGTCTTCCACAGACAGTATCATGTCATCCACAAATAATGATAATTTAAGTCCTTCTTTTCCTATCCTTATTTCTTTTATTTCTTTCTCTTGTCTAATTGCTCTGGCTAATGTTTCCAGAACTATATTGAATAAGGGTGGTGACAGTGGATATCCTTGTGTTATTCCTGATTTCAGAATGAAAGCTTCCTGTGCTGGGGATATAGCTCAGTGGCATAAGTGCCTGCCTGACAGGTCTGAGGTTGAGAGTTTGATTCCCGGTACCCACCCCACGCCCAAAGAAGAAAGCTTCCTGTTTTTGATCATTTAGCCTGATGTTGGCTCTTGGTTTGTTATACATAGCTTTTATGCAATTGAGATAATAACCATCTGTTCCAATTTCTGTAGGGTGGGTTTTTTCTTTTTTTTTTTTTTTTGTTTTTTTTTTCCCCATGAATGGGTGTTGGAGTTTGTCAAATACTTTTTCTGCATCTATTGGGATGATCATGTGGTTTTTTGGTCCTTGGCTCTGTTAATATGCTGCATTCCAATTATTGATTTGTGCATTTGTGTTGGCCTATGCCTACATCTCTGGGATAAATCCTACTTGGTCATTGTATTGATTTCTTTTACCATTGATTTCCAATTTCATTGCACTATGGTCTGACAATATGCATGGAATCATTTCTGTTTCTTCTGGATGATTTGCTACAATTTGTTTGCGAGAATCTTACTGAAGATTTTTGCCTGTATATTTATTAGAGAGTGTGACTTAGAGTTTGCTTTTTTTTGGTTGGATCCTTCTCTGGTTTTAGTATCAGGCTAGTGCTTACTTCTAGGAATGAATTCAGAAGTATTGCTCCCATTTCAAATTCATTAAAGAATTTGAGGAGTAGTGGCATTATATCTTTTTAAAATTTTTTTATAGAATTCATCAGTGAAGCCATCACAACCTGGGCTTTTCTTTGTTGGTATGTTAGTTACATTTTCAATTGCATTGTATAATACTGGGTTTTTTAGAATCCTATATCTTCTTGATCCATCTTGGTAATTAATATGTATCTAGGAATCTGTGCATTTTTTCTGTGGTTTCCATCTTATTAGAATACAGTTTCTTGAAGTAGGTGCTGATGACCTTCTGGATTTCTGCAAGGTCTGTTGTGATTTCACCCTTTTCATTCATAATTGCATGGTTTTGAATCTTCCTTTCTTTTGTACATAACATTGACAAAGGTTGTTTCAACTTATTGATTCTTCATATTGTTTTCTTAGACCCAAATGCATTAGTTTCTGTTCTGATGTTTATAATTATTTTTCTCATAGGGAGTTTCAGCTTGACTTGCTCTTCTTTTCTAGGAGCTTGAGATTTAACGTTAGTCTGTCTATTTGAGCTTGCTATCATATAGGAATTCAGTGCTATAAATTTCTCTGGTAGAACTGCTTTCATTGCATCCCATAAGTTCCAGTATGTTATATCAACATTATCATTGAATTATAGAAACTGTCTAATTTCATCTTTAATTTCCTCTGTGACCCATTGGTTGTTCAGGAGGGTGCTATTTAATTTCCATGTGTTTTTTGAGATTCTTCTGGTTTCTTTTACCATTGATTTCCAATTTCAGTGCACTATGGTCTGACAATATGCATGGAATAATTTCAGTTCCTTTGCATTCACATAAGCATGTTCTATGAGCTAGTGTGTGGTCTATTTTTGAGAGCATCTTGTGTGCAGCTGAGAAGAATGTATATTCTGATGCTGTGGGGTGGAACACTCTGTAGACATCTACTGAGTCCATTTATTTAAAAGTTTGGTTCAGTTCCAATATTACTTTGTTGTTTTTTGTCTAATTGATCTATTTGTGACAGTGGAGCATTGAGATCTCCCATTACAATTGCATTGGTGTTTATTTGATTTTTCATGTCTGTTATACAGTTGAGGATGAGGATTCCTTCATTTGTTTTATTTAGCTGAGTGCACTGGTATTTGTTGCATATATATTCTTGATTGTTATCTCTTCCTCTTGGACTTTTTCCTTTATAAGGATGTAGTGACCTTCTCCATCTCTCTTAATCAGTCTTGACTTGAAATTCTCTTTGTCTGCTAATAAAATAGCTACCCCTGCTCTTTTCTGGGTTCCTGTGACATGAAATACTATGTTCCACCCTTTAACTTTCAGTCTATGAATTTCTTTTTAAATTAAATGTGTTTCTTGTATCCAGCATATTGCTGGATCTTGCTTCTTGATCCATTCTGCCAGTCTCTTTTCCTTGATTGATGAATTGAGATCTTTTAAACTGATTATACATATAACTAACATGTATTGTTCTGTCCTTGTCAGGTTGTTTTCCTGTTGTTTGTTCTCTTTCTTTCTTCTCTGTTTAATTACTTTCCTTGACTGGTGGATTCATTCTGTTGTGGTTTATGGAGTTGTAGTCTTCATTATCTCTTTATAGAGTCTCATTCAGAACATTTGCATTGCTGGTTTAGTGATCATGGATTTCTTCACGTATTCTTTCTCATGGAAATATTTTATTTCTCCATCAACCTTGAAAGATAGTTCTGTGGGGTACATCTATCTGGGTTGGAGGTTGCTTTCTTATTTTTTTAATTTTTATTTTGAAAAAAGAAGGAAACATTAACAAACAGACATCCATTTACAAAATAGCATAAGAACAATACAAACAATACAGAGTTACAGGCAAAGTGGTAGGAAATTAACAAAGGTTGTTGTATTATGTATTAATATCTTCAAAGTGGTTTGTCAGGAAAACAAATAGAGACATGCAATAATAATCAAACAAGTAATCATCAACTGTTCCTTTCAGTAAAGCAATAGAAGACAGTAGTCCCACAGTTAGCTAATCTGTACATACATATATACACGATTTCCTGTTTTTTCCCTTCTCCTTTCCCCCACACCAGTTTCCCATTACTTTTGAGCATTTTCCTTTCATTTCACAATGTCTATCATCCTCCTACTTTTTATTCACTCTTTCAGGTTCTTACGAGGTTGTTTTCTTTTAGGCTTAAAATATATCATCCGAAGCTCTTCTTGATTTAAGAATTTGTGTTGAGAAGTCTACTGTAATTCTGATGGGCTTTCCTTTATAGGTGATTTTTCTTTCATCTATCATCTTTTAATACTGTTTTCTTGTGTTGAATTTTTGGAATCTTGACTATTATGTGCCTTGGTGTAGAATTTTGCTTTTGATCATTGCTACTTGGAGCAAATGCTTCATTTATCTGTGTGACAAATTCTTTTTCTAATCCTAGCAAGTTTTCTACCATTATTTCTGTGAACAGGTTTTTCATGTCATTTGTGCTATTTCCTGTTTTCTCATTGACTTTGCTCAATCTTATGCTTCTTTTCTTCATCTAGCTTGTTTGATTGATTACTTATTGCTCTTGCTGTTTTTAAAGAAGTTTTTCTTTTCATCATTGCTAACCACAAACCTATCTTCTAGATCTGATATTCTGTCCTCATATTGGTTCACTCTGCTTTGTATACCTTCAATAAAGTTTTTAATCTCCTAGAAATCTGTTTGAATCTGTTTCATAGATTTCATTTCTTTCCTACCTTGGGAATTCATCATTTCCATCATTTTCCCAAGCATTTTTATTTTTTAATCTATACCTCCTTTATATTCACTAATTTACCTTCCATTGTGATCAACATTTCTGAAGTTATCTAATAAATAATTTCTGATTTGATTTTTTTCTAGAGACTCACTCCTCTGCTTTGTTATGTACACTGTTACCACTTTGGGGAGTCCAGGTAGGTGGATTTTGAGTTATTCCACTTCACTGCCTCCTTGGTTTGCCTTTGGAGAGCTGGATGTCCAGGGATTCATCTTGCTTCCATACTATCTCATTTTCTATTTTTTTCTTAGTTTAATTCTTGTGTTGATGTTTGTAAACTGCATGATAGGTAACATTTTTGTTATTAAGATCCCTTAGGAAATGATTACTTCTCAGAGATATCTTGTAGAAGTATCTGGCTTTTGGATTTTGAGTCTGTTGCAAGATACTATCTCTTCAATTTATTGAGGATGAAAAGTTGCGGCTTGTTTGGACTAGCCCGTGGTTCTTTGCACTGGTCTGTATATCGTTTGTGACTCTCAGGCAATTTCAGCCTTGGGATACAAGAAATATGTTGTGGTTTGTGTCTAGATACCCCCCCCAAAGCCATATACCATCACAGGTGGGTCTTTTCCAGAGATGGCTTAATCTAGAGTACATGATTGATTCATGGTGCAATGGTAGGATTAAGTGTGGTAGGATTAAGAGCGGGTGATTACAAAATTAGTCTACTGATTGGGTTGGGACTGCCCTAATCTTGATAGCCTGAATACAACATAAGTCCTTGATTGATTAGTTTGCTACCTTCTGCCCACTATGACCTGTTTCTCCTCTGCAATGCCTGTCTGCCATGCCACCCTATCTTGGAGCCAGCTGATAATGGACCAAAACCTCTATTAAATACCTTTCCTCCCTTAACTTGTGAGTGTTGAGTATTTTGTCTCAGCCATGAGAAAAGTAACTAAGAAAGAAGCACAACAGACTAGAATAATTATGTCACCTTGGCTAAAGTAGTACCATCAGTAATAGCTTAGAAATACAGCTTAGAAAATGACAAACACAGTTTAGAAAACAACAAACTGTGGTAACTATTGATTTGTCACCTTTTACCATATGAGCAAGATTTGTAGCTACATAACAAAATCTAAAACAAACACAAAATTGCATATAATAAAATATTGCAGTTTTATCTTCAGGGGAGAAAATTTAAAAGGGGTTAGTTAAAAAGTAGAGAAATAGATAGGAAAGAGATTAGAAACAAGGCTGGAGAACAAAGGAAGACTATGCAAACTTTCAGGACTATGGAAGAGCACAGGAGGGAAAGAAAAGAGGAAGAAAAAGAAAGAGGAACAGGACAAAACTACACTAAAAATACCAGAAACGATGTTCACACTCATAAAAATGAGAACAAACAATCTAGAAAAAGAGAAAAAAAGAATAAATGAACAAGCAAAGGAAGGAACAAAAGCAGAAAAAAAATTGTGCACTTCAGGGCATGTCTCTTCTGTCACTGGTAGGTAGAGGGGATAGACAGAGCCCAGGTCCGTGTTGACTGATCCAAGAAACTGCCAAAATAATCCTTTAAAATGCAAATCTTATCACATCATTTCTCGACTTACAACCGAGGACCCAGTAAAGACACTTCTGACTCCCTACTTGCACAGTTTTCCTGATGTCGCTCCTGGTTTGTATCAAACTTTGCCCCTCTTGGTCTCTCCTGTACTTTCTACTCTCCTTATATTTATCACTTATCCTTTTCTGACATTCCAAATATTTAAATCCCCAAACAGGCTAGGCAGTTTCTCACTCAACACATGTTTTCATAGCTATGCCTCCTTGATATTTCTGTCCCATGCATCAATTCAGTAGTATTCAGGTAGTTTTCACTGAGCACTTTTTACCCTTTACTAGTGGCTCTGACCATTAGTGTTTATGCTCAGTTCCTCACAGTCGGTATAGGCATTGTAGTCCTCTAATACCTCCTTGAACACAAGTAAATCAGTCTTTCCATGTTTTTCAGCTTTCTTGTAGACATTAAGACCTTGGGAGGAGGAAACAATTCTTTGTGATGGTAGCCACAGCAACTAGCTGAATACTGAGATACAAGAGACAATTCATGCTTTTAAATAAAGAAAGGAAACAAGAAATGAGTGAACACTTCCATTCTCAGAACTTCAGTTTTTACCATGAAGGTGCTATTATTCAGATCTAACATGAGGACTACCATTGCCGTAAGATGTAGCTTTACTAGTGTAACTCAAGGGAAGTCAGGATCTCATGATAGAAAAACTAACACCAACAGCATGTACTGAATCTTTTAGGGTTATACAGCATGGTTTGGCATGACAAAGTAGCACATCTATAAGAATATGACAATGACTTTCTTCACCATAATAGAATGCAGCTGTGGCCATGAGAATGCCTTGCCAGACCTGCTGTTTCAGAGAGCTAAATTCAGAGCTCCAGATGGTGTGATCTATAATCTGTCCATTTGCTCCAAGGCCATACCTCTCACTCTGCTCCCTGCTCATAGTGGAGTGTATGAAAGATGCTGAGGCAGGTTGATTTCTGGGAGTAATGACATTGCCCTGGTAACTCCTTTGACTCAGTAGTTCCCAGATGGCTTTACAAACCTGAAGATTTTTCCAGGCTTCTCCAGCTCATTCCTGTTTCCTCTCACAAGGATATTTCCCCTCATAAAATACTCACCTAATTAACTCCATCTAGGTGTCAGATCCTCAGAGGATCCAGGGTAAGAAAGAGTTATCGAAGACACCTTTGCTGTTTCTGAAATAATGTTTAGCAACGATAGTTTGTGTTATTCTAACTTAACCGTGGTAGAGGAAATAAAGAAAGGAACTTTTGCTCCGATTTGGAACAGAAGCTTAAAAAGAGAGAATAGCATGGACAATCATAGAATAATAGCTAGAGATTCTACGCTCGTGACCTTGTAAATCATGGAAGAAGCCTTAGTGGGAAGGGCGAGGTGTGCAGGGCTGGGCTGGCTGCTTCCTCTCCAAGAGAGAATTTTCTTAGAGGGCTTATTTTTATTGCAATGTAAGCACACCTGTGTTCCTCAACTTGTGTATGCTCACACACACCCCCTTCACGGTGCAAGCGGGAAAGTTCAATCAATGCAGAGCTTAGGGAAGGAGTTATTTATGGAAGTCTGAGTACAATTTAAGAAAAAGGATGGTACAGTGTCCTCCAGGCTGTTTACATCCATGAATTATGAAGGAGTGAGAGAGGGAGGGGAGTAATTACTGAAAAACCCAGAAAAGCAACCATCAAGCAGTTGTCATTTTTAATGAAGAAACACAACAATCTGCAACATCCAGTACTCCAACATCACCATCCTCTCTCCCTCTGGTTAAATCCAACCAGAAGTCAGCCAGCATGAGACAATGAATGCAGTTTGTACAGTTGGTGATGTGTAAAGCTGGGTTGTGAAGACTGTGGAGGGTGTAGGGAAAGAAAATGGCAGATGTATCTCACAGCCTCAACCAAAAATGTATAAAATTCCATATGACATGCACAGGAGGCACAAATACAAGCAAAGAAAATGAATTTGTTCTAGGTTGCTATTATCTCCATTTCAGATGTTTAACCATAATTGTTTGATAATCTCTATCCAAAGTCTTTAATCTAAAACTTTTGCAGAAAATAAAAATATAAAGATTTGGCCCTGGTGTCTGGGTTGACCCTTTATTCTGTGAGTTCTATCCTCTCTGTAGCTTGACTTTTATTCTTTAAGTTGACCACACTCACTGGGCAGACCTCCATCTTGGGGCAACTCCATGATCTGTGTTGACCCTGATTCTGAGTTGATCTTACTCTCTGGGTTGGCCCCAGCTCTGGATTCATTCCACTCTCTGCATTGGCCTACTTCTGACCAAGGAAAGCTGCCTGGTACCATACTCATTTCCATATCCAGACCAGAGCTGACCATTCCTATCTGTAGCTGAACAGGGCATAGCTCAGTGGTCTAGAAAGAGAGACACAGATCAGCAACAGTAACACCAGTTGTCTGACTCCACTTGTACTGCTTAAAGTTTCACCCCGGACTGTGTGTAGGAAGGAAAATCTTCCCAGTCTGATAGATATCTCTACCTTTTATCCATGTGGGATGACAGCAAGATTAAAAATAAACAGATTCCCTGGGTGAACTGGGAGGACACAGCTTGCTGAGACTTGAGTCTGTATTAGAGATAACAATGTCAGCCTTCATGCATCAGATGGAAATTACTGCTCCACCTAGGCCTGGAAACAGTGGCGAGGAACAAGGCTTTCATAAATTAGTGGCAAGAATAAAATAGGCACTCTCATCCAGAGAATCTCTGAGTAAATGACGGAGTTGGCCCTAGCAGGTGTGGGTCCTGGAAAATACCCACCGCATGCAGGTCCCCTGGTGCTTTTCTGCACAGATTCCCTCCTCTGGCCAGTCTCTGAACTCTGCTGTAGAGACTATCTTCTTTTAACAAAAGTTATGCCATTTCCTTCCTATGCTTGCCAGTTATGGGGATGCTCTCAAACTCTCTAGAACATTAGAATTATCCAAGGAACTATAAAACATACTAGTGACTATGTTGTACTCTAAACTAATTCAGTTAATATCTCTGGATCTGGAGCTCAGCTGTAAGTATTTTGTAGAGTTTTCCAGGCTACTCCATGTGTCCCCAAGGCAGAGGGGATGGATTCACACCCTTCAAATTTGAGGGTTCCCAAGATCTTTTTTCACAGTTGTCTTATTTTTCAGTTGTCTCACAGCTAAATCCCCATTTTTTGGGCTTCTCTCTAAGTAACTGACCTCCTGATAAGTCTTCCCATCTGTTGTAGTCAGGGTTTACAAGGTAATGTATTTAATATAGAACACATAATTTATATGATTATTTTATAATATTCACCCAAGAAGTCAAATGCAGAAGTGTTCAAAGATCTGTCCACACACTAGAGATCCAAAAAAATCCACCTGAGGGCCTGGATCCCACAGCAATGTCTTCCCTGAGTCCAGCTGGAGGCCTAGAGCTCACGACAATGACTCATGTAAGTCTGTATCAAAAATCTGCACTGAGAAGGCCCAAAGGCCAGTGGTGGAAGCTAGAGAAAGTCTGTGCCAGTGGGATGAAGAATCTGTACCAACAGGCTGAGAGATCCTCACTAGAACCAAGACACTCAAAGTAAGGACCAGAGTGCCCTCATAGAGAACCGTAGCCATCCTTGGTGACAGTGAGGATCCAAACTCCTCTATTTTATTTTGTATTATTTTATGTTATTTTATCCAAGTTACTCTAATGATAACAGCTGAGTTAATATCAGGAAAACCAGCATGACAAGCTTCTCCAGGAGAACTGACAGCACACCATCTTTCCTCCAGTTCTTTTTATGCTGTTGGCAACAATCCTCAGGTGGACCTTCCATATCCCTCACCACACTGATTCAGTCCAACTGGGTGTTACAAGCTGACCGTTAGTTAATCCACCACACCATCCCACTTAGAGTCTAAGTCTTGATCTGTGCTTCTTCTTTTTCTGAATTTCAGAATTGTTGGGACCTCAGAGTCCATAGGAACTTAAGTATGAATTTATGAACAGAAAGTTTGATATATAAGAAAGGAAGATCCAGTAGATAGGTATAGTTGAGCAGTAGCTTGAGCCACTTCCTGCTTTAATTGATTTTTAGAGCCTGAGAGTTCTCTCAGTGTTCACTGGCTCACTCTAGGAAAAGAAATAATCAGTTTGATTCACTTTCTGGGAAAGTATGTTGTAGTCAGCTTATGGAGAGCCTTGAAATCCATGTAAATGGTTTTTAGGAGTTAAGATTATAAGCAGTGGGGAGACACTGAAGATTTCAGAGCACCAAGTTGTTGTGTCTAGAACTGAACTTTAGAATGATGGCTCTGACTAGTGGTTAGTGGGGAGTAAAGAAGAGACACTTCTGTCAGTAAGCAGGGTAAGAGAGAAAGTCAAGGAAAAAGCAGAGACCAGCATTTCTGAAGGAGGCAAGATGCAAAGGGAAGGACAGATGCAAGGAGAACTAGGGAGTGCCTGTGACCTCTCCTCCTTCTCACCAACTGATATAGGACCAAGAGATGAGTTTTCAGGGATAAGAATCTGAAATGACAGCATTTTCCCAAGCACTATAGGCCGCAACAGAAGTGTAGAACATAAGATTAATACAGTGAAGAGAGAAGACAGTGAGCTTAGACACAAATCCCTCTCTCTCATACTATTGAAGATGGACCACATTTTCATTCCAGTGTAAGATTTTTTATACTGAAATTGACAGAAAGGAGCAGAAGCTACTGAGCCATTGGTCTCTGGACTTTTCTAAGGACTCCTAGCTTAACCTTTGATAAATTCATGGGTCAAAGAGAGGGCCAAACCATGCTGGCTGTTTCTTTCATTGATCTTCCCTGGGTTTTGCTTGGCAGCCTGATTCTTCCACCCTGGTGCACAGGGGAGGAAATGAAGAAAGGGGAAAAATGAGAGGAGAGGGAAAATGTGTTTTTAATCTTTCAGATTTATGATTTTTTCAGCTGTAGATACAAATGAGACCAAAGTACCTCCTAAATGACTGGTTGCCATTCTTATCTGGAATTAAAACTTATTTTATCAGGAGATTAAAAACAAGGGCATATAGTTAGAAGAAAATGGACCCAAATATGGCCTTAGCCTGTGAGATTTGGGGGGGAATCTGTCACTGAAGCCCAGTCTACTGACTTGGGTCATCTGTAGGGAGTCGGTATATCACCATGGTTCAAGTTTTCTGAGTTTGGGATCTGATGAGGTATTTTTTTCTAGCTAGTCAACCTTAATATTATTATGTCTAAATTTCTTTGTCTATAAAGTGGAAATAAAAGTGGTATTCCATTGCAGGATTATTATGATACATAGAATTCAGTGAAGCATGAAAATACTCAGAAGCGTGTGTGACAATAAGTGCTTACTAAACATCAGCTATTCCACTATCCTAAGTCTAGAGGTAGCTCCTTCATTATTTTTGAGGTATTCTGTTATTGCAAAATATCACTGGAGCACGAATCTGGGAAACTTCACTCTAGTCTTTGTTCTGCCAGTGACGAGTTCTCTGCATTTGCTCACATCATGCTTAACTTCTTCCACCCTCTGTTTCTCTCTATCTTCACTTTTCCATGTGAAGATCAAATATGAAAGTGGGCAGAGCACCACCTTGTTAACCAGAGAACCCTACACAGATTAAAGGAAATCTTTCCTATCAATTTGCCGTTTGCACCTTGGCACGCTTTCTTTTCCCTTTACCCCATCCCATCCACAGCTCCAGGACCAGAGGAGAATCTCTGGAGAGCTCTTCTCCCCCTGGTGAGACCCTGGAAAGCAGAACACTGAGATTTATTCATCAAATCCTCCATCTTTTTTTTCATCCATGCCATCTCTTGGAGCTCACCTTGAGTCTTATTGAGGCTTTGTGATATCTTTAATGTCTAACATTTGACAAGAGCAATTGTTATGGATCAACTTAAAGTGGAGTATTCCACATATTATTTCAAGGGGCAGCTTTTCTGGTAAAATTCAGACTCAGAAGAAAGAGATAGTGAAGTGGTAGTCTAGTCATTTAGACCTGGCGGAACAGGGATTTGGGTGCTGTCCAGATCATTGACTTACCACTGGGATATTATATTAGTCAGGAACTCACCACAAAAGTCTCCCCAAAAATGGGGCACTGCATTAAATCCCTCTAAGTTCTGCTCCAAGTCTTCTATGTATATTTTGATTATAAAATCTCAGTGAAATTACTAAATTCAAGTATTTCATCTCAATTAAAAGAAGAGCCTTGTTTGTTAGTTCCTATATTTTGTTTTGAAACCCTGTATCATTTTTAATGTTTTTGCTTTGCTTTGTTTTTGTCTGTGATGATGGTATTTTGTTATTTTTCTTTTTTTACTATTCTCTTGAAAATAAAAAAAGAAGATCATTCTAAAAGAGTTGACAAAGATGGAATGAGAGACCATGAGGCCCTTTTATCTAGGAGTTTTCTCTCAGAGGCTGGATGACTTTCTGCAGGTGGAATACCACAGAAAGGTGGCTAGATTTTGAAGTATGTGCCAACTTGAAAATTAGGGGATTTTGTGAATTTTAGGAAATAGGAGAGAGCATAAAGAACATAATGGGAAATCTTTTTTCAAAGAGAAAAAGCAATAACAAAATAACAACAACAAAGACAAAAATAAAACAACAGAAAAACAAGAAAAATGACACAAAATTTCAAAATAAGATGATAGGAAATTAACAATGGTTGTTGTATTATATATTCTTATCTTCTATGAAGTTGCTCAGACCAGATGCAAGAATGCAAGATTTATCACACATTTAAAGAGAATAAAAAGTAATTTAAAAAAATTAGAAATAATACACAACTTCACTAAACAAGATAATGAAAAATCTTGAGAACTAGAGCACCCTGACCCTCCCCAGACCTTGGCCTCCATGGGGACCTTTTGCAAAGGCCAGCTTGATGAAAGATTCTCCCCAGAGGCAAACAATGTTGCTCTCACTGACAATAAATGGGCCTCATCAGGGGTGAGCAGAGGTCAGAGCAGAGGTCAGAGTTCTAAGCAGAGACAAAGCTCCCTCACTTGGAATGCTCCCTCATTGGACTAGGAAGCCCAGAGAAGACATGAACTGATGGGAGTGGGGAAAGATTTCCTCTTCTATCTTGCTATCCTGATTAAGACCTTGGGAAGGAACACGTTTCTCTCACTAGCCTGTTTAGAGGCACAAGAAATCTCCCTCTTGTCTGGCCTCTTCCTCCTCTCACCTGCCTTGCTATGTCACTCTTAATGGGGATGTGAGACAAGATTGACAACTGACACAAGCTACACCACAAGGCCACCATGGAGCCTGCCCTATAGATCTGATCCCTGATCTTAGACTGAGACAGATGCAGCATCATATCTTTTTAAGATTTCTGACCCTTGGTGGAGGGGACAGGCAGATAGGATTAAAGTGGAAATGTGTAAAGATGTTGAGGACTCTCTAATACATGCCTGAGGTAACCACCAAAATGAATAATTAGTATATGCTGTAATAGAAGTACATGAATGTACTGTAAGACAGTATTTCAGTGGCCCTGGGCTGGAATCACTTGTGTAGAAAAGTTACTGGTAGAGGGAACATGGCAGCCACAGATCCCATGCAAAATGAACTCCTCCAGAGTAGGTAAACTAACCAAGCTTCCTCTTATTATCCTGGTTCTCATGGATCCTTTAGGCAATAAAAGGAAGAGTTGGGAACCAGGAGCTCTGGCAATTCTGTGGATGTACAATGTCATCCTGGAGAGAAGACAGTGAGAGATATAGGACAGCTGGCCTCCCCATCTCACAAGGGCTAATGAATTGGAGGGAAAGACTACTCTTTACAGAACCACACTGTGCACCCATCTTCATTCTCACTGAACTGGGCTAGGAACAGGGCTCATGCTGCCAACTGGTAGCAAAGGCATGCAGTTTGGACTTTCTGGACAGGTCAGCTGCCAAGAACTGAACTGGTGAAGGAGCAATCAGTATTCATTATACACCGCACTGATGACAGGCACTTTGGGGCTGAAGAAGTTCATGGAACAAAATATAAACCTAATTTGGATAAGGAAAAAAAGATCGTCTCCCCCTGTACTTAGTGGGCAGTCAGTCAGTTGACATCAATTTGAAAAATATAATTGAATAGTGATAAAAGGAATAGTGATTTAGCTGGTGGGAAGTTTGTATGAAGGAGGGTGGGACTGTAAATCCCCCCAACTTTTGGGGTAGGATGACAAGTGTTTTAGTTTGTTTCATCTTGGTGTAACATAACACTCAAGACTGAGTAATAGAAGTGTATTTGACTCAGGGTTCTGGAAGCTGGGAAATCCGAATTGAGGAGTCACTCCTAGTGGAGGCCTTCTCGTTGCATCCTAACAGAGCAGGAGGCAACCTACAGACAGAGAGAGCAAGAAAGGGACGATTTTCTTTTGTCACCAATTCACACTGTAATAATAACACCAATCCATTCCTGAGGGCAGAACCTTCATGACTTAGTCACTTTTTCAATACGGTTGTATTGAGGATTCAGTTTCTAACAGATGAGCCTTGGAGGACAGATTCAAACGTCAGTAGCTAGTCAGGATACCATGTGCAAATCTGGATTCACATCTTGTAGAGATAATTCAAATGCTATATGGTTGAGGCACACAAGAAAAAATAACCTCTTTGAATCTCTAATGTCTTTTTTGAGACTGAGTCTCAATGTGTTGCTTCTCTCGAACTTGTGGGCTGAAGTGTTCCTCCTCTGTCTTCCAAGTAGCTGGGGCCATAGGTGTGTGCCACCTATAGGCTCTGAATCCTGAATCACATACCTCACTAAGAGAGTAAGTGTATCTGGCAGCATGGAGCTGTGGATGTGGAGTGAGGAGAATTTTGCATTCATTCATCATATAATTATAAAACATATAACACATAGGAGGTGCTGGCCTTAGCACTGAAGATAGAACAGGAAATAATTTCTTGCCACTAGTCCTGGGGGCAATGAGACATTGAAAACAGATATTTCAAGTGTGACGAATATAGCAATAGGAGAGTGGCAAGGTGCTATGGGTTAATTTTTAATGCAATGCATTTTTATTAACTGAAAGTAAATTCAAATAGAGATTAAATATTGTCATGTATGTATCATGACTGTGACTTTGCAAATTAACTTTTAACAAGTACATATGAGTGATATGCCTAAATTAGTGCTTTCTCCAACAAAGACTCACTCTGAAAGCCCATGTTCATATTTCAGTGATACTATTCTGATTACTGGTATGTATTTCTTATTTTTCACTTGCACTAGAAGCTATATATATTCTCCTAACTACTGTTTTATTGCTTATTCTTTGGTGACAAGTCTGGCTTCTTACATTGCTGTGAGTTGACTATGATCTGCCACATGATCTTGGTAAGCTATATGACCTCTCAGAATACAATTCCTGAACAGCAGCATGTTCTTTGCAATTTTACTCTGCTCAGACTGTTCTCAGCCTGCTTGTGTTGGGGCTCACCTGAAGACTGTTTTCTGGGAGGGTGCATCTCAGTAGAAAGCAGACACCACCAATTTCTTATAGCCCAAGAGATATACCTGTATGGTAGGCACCTGAGCCTGTACTAGCTAATAAAGGGAATGATTCTTTGCCATCATGATTTTTGTGGATAATTACAGGTAATTATCAGGTCTGAAGTTTGACCCATATTCTGTGTGAGATGCCCAGAGTGATTTCTCCCAGTGAATGCTGGGAATTCCCCAGACACAAAACTGGTCAGGCAACTACTATCTGTGATGATCTTAGGCATAGAGCTATGTCTAAAATGCAAACTGAGATCCACTTTGCTTCAACATTCAGGCTTCTTCACCACCAACACCACTGTTACTGGTCCTCTCCTTCCGTCCTTTAAAGACACTCACCTTCTCATCTGTTGTGGTTTGTGCCTGATCGGTCCCCTGAAGCCTCAGCAACCATAGGGCTTTTGTGGATGTGTTTGAATCTAGGGCATGTGATCTGTTCATAGTGCGATCCTGGAATTAAGGATGCTGGAATTAAGGGGCGGTGATTGCTGGATCAGTCCACTGATTGGATTGGAATTGCCCTAATCCTGGTGTGGTGGATTAACTAATGGGCAATTCATAACACCCAGCTGGACTTAATCAGAATGGTGCTGGGTGTGCAAGGCCCACCTAAGGATTGTTGCCAGTAGCATAAAAAGAGAACTAGGAAGAAAGATTCTCCTGGAGAAGCCTGTTGTACTGGTTTTCCTGATGTGAACTCAGCTGTACTCAATGTTTGAGGAGCTTGAGTCCTTGCTGTCATTGAGGATGGCTGTGGTTCTGTTTGAGGGAGCTCTGGTTCTTACCTTAAGCATCACGTCCTGGACACAGTGCAGAATCTTCAGCCTGCTGGCCCAGACCCTTCGTCTCACTGGCACAGGCTTTCCAACTTCTATCACTGGCCTGTGGGCCTTCCCAATGCAGATCCTTGATACAGATTTGCATGAGACAGTGTTGTGGATTCTAGGCCTCCTGCTGGACTCAGAGAGGACATTGCCATGATCTCTGAGTCTTTAGCTGGACTTGTGCAGGACATTGCCATGGGATCCAGGCCCCCACCTGGATTCTTTGGATCTAAAGTATGTGGACAGATCTCCCACACTCTTTTGCATTTGCCTCTCTGGGTGAATATATAACATAATCATAAGTATGTGTCCTGTGTTAAATCCATTCCCTTATAAATCCTGACTACAAAATCTGGTAGAGTGAATATGATATATATGAAGGACAGAAAGAGGCTTGTCTTGCTTTCTCTTGTTTTTGCTGCCACCTTGAGCTGTTGGCCCTCTGCCATGTGCTACCCTGTCTTGGAATTGGCTAATTGTGAACTAAAACCTCCATAACTCCGAGCTAAATAAACCTTTCTCCCTTTACCCTTGGGTGTCAGGTATTTTGTCTCAGCAATGAGAGAAAAGTAACTAAGATACTATCCAAAGAAGACATTCCCCTTTCCAGCTAATGTTTCTGACAAATTCTTTTTTGTTGTCTCCATTAAGACCTTGGCAGAAGGTGTTAAATTAGGATTCATGGATACTTTGCAGGGAGACAGAAATTTCCTGAAATTTATATGTAAAATTTAACTGCATATACTTATTTAAAGGAAATTACCTAGGGATCAAAAAAATCTTCTCACAGCCCTAGTCCCTGACTGCTCTTGGCAGCCTATCTTCCTGCAGATTTCTCCCCCAATACCCTCAATAGTCTCTGCAGTCTCAGGGGCATGTTGCTAAAGGTCTGCGAAACGTGGAAGAATGAGGTTATTAAATTTTCTCAGGTTGTGGTACTAGCCTACAGCCTGTAATGTAGACTCCCTAAGTTCTATTTTATTTGATTGTTTTAAAGTATCTTACCCTTGAGTGGGGCAAGTCATTTCAGTAGAAGTGTCAGTGTTTCATCCCCACTTTATGTGACAGATATGTGATATCTTCTAAATTGCCTATTACAAGCCCAACAATTAAGAGAGGAGGAGGGGAGAGTTGCAGAACTGTCTGCTCTGTTGCAGGGCAGCAAGGGGCAAAATATGATCGGTGTTTGTTTCAATAAACAGACCAATCAAGAAATAATAAACAGTCACTCTCAGTAATCTACTGTCCCTTCCAGCTCTGATTGACTGTTGCTTATACTTAGTTGAGAAATATTCAGCTACGAGTAATAGTGACAAATACTAACAGTAACCTAAAAGATGCACTTGTATAGTTTATCTCTGAGATAGATGGCCTCCTGATTAAATTTTTTGCTCCACTTTGTCACAAAGAACCAAGGCTCATTTGATTTAAATTCTGCAACTTACCACTTGTTGATAAGTTGCATAATTGAATAACATATCCTCAAAGGTCAGAGAAAAAGGGTGAGATACAGAGCAAGGAATTTTCCTTCTTCTGTTTCTCTTTTATCAGAGAAGAAAAAAAAATTCCCAAAGCTCCTCAACAGACTTCCCAACTGGCCAAAACTGGGTTCCTTGGACACCTCCATTACCGGGGAAGTAAGAAGTGCAACCTGTGTGTTTTTTAGTCCCCAGTGGAGGATGGGGGCAGGGGAAGAGGTGATGGAAATCAAGAAAATATGGACGAATGACAGTGTCCATCACAGCTGCTGAGCTTGGTCTGGGTTAGTCCCTAGTAGAATTAGGGTCTGACTTAGGCAGCAGAAACAGCAGCTGCTTCATGCATGGTCTGGACTCTTAATCTCCATTTTCCCTGGACTTTTCCATCAGGAATGAAGGACCTAAAATACATGCTTACATTTTTCCACCCTCCCTAGATTGTGAGCTCCTTGAGGAAGTGGTAATGGTTTACTGGACACTCTGAGCCTGACTTGTGGAAAATATTTAAAAAGAGGCTGTACAAAACTGGTAATTTATTGACAAATATTTAGTAACTGGAGAAATTAGCTAATTAATTAATGGAGCACTCTATTTGTAGAAGACACAATATTCCGAAATGTAGAATCTGGCTTTTAGGACCTCTAAAGCTGGAAAAGATGAGGACATCTCTGAAAATAAGGGGATCCACTTAGTTTCAGCAGTGTAATTACTTTAAGGAAAGTCTCTTCATTGCCTCTCTATATTTTTGTGGTACCTAGTGAAGAACAATCCTTTCAGCATAGATTTGTGTAAAAATGCTGCACATGACTACAACAACTTATGATTTTTCAATGGAATATACATGTTTTATGTGATGTAAGTACAAACAATTGGGGTAAGCAAGGAGAGATTGGAAGCCTCCTGTTTAAACATTATGGGACAAAAATCAGTAATTTAGGAAGAATGTGTTTCTGGCCCACTTCACCAAAAAAGAATCCTATAAATGCTAGTCCAATTTCTGCCTCCTGTGTTCCCACAGGAGGGAAGAGTGTCCTTGCTGGAAGAACAGACAAGTTAATCCACATCGCGCAGTACTGGGAGGGTGGGGCAAGGGAATGGAAGCGACAAGAAACTATAAAGGTGGGGAATGAAGGAAGAAAGCTTTTATTTTTCCCTTGGAGATCACAGCCAGGGTAGCTTAGATAAGAAAGTAGGTTGGACAAGAAAGAAAACTGAATCAGTGTTTTTGGGAACTTTGTATCTGCATCTGCTTTAGTGTCTTCAGAGAGGCATGAGTAATACATGCAATTTCATCTTTATTATTTTTAATTTTGGAACTTTGCTACTTAAGTTAGAAAGTCCTCTCAGACAGAATCACATTGGTCTCTGGATTTATTAAGGTTAAAGTAGATATTAAAACAAAGGCTCAGAGAGGCTAAGAGACGTACCTCAAACCACTTGTCTAGAGAGTCGATATTAACTAGTGTCATGATCCATATTCCACATTTCACCTTTGCATTCCCTCTCTGAAATGAAAGTGTATATATATATATATATATATATTTTTTTTTTTTTTTCTTACTTGTTTTTCTGTGATTTTGGCATTTCTCTGGGAGGTATACTTTATACTCTCCCCACTTCACAGAGACTTGATAAGTTTTCAGTTTGCATTTATCAAACAAATGCTTTGCAGGATCAGGAGTTTTTAATTCTTTATTTTCTTATTTCTGGCACCTGTGAGTCCCTCTGGGCTGTGCGTCTCAGAGGTGATAATTGAATTTCTCAGAGTTCATGTCACTGAGGAACAGAGTTTGTGCTACTCGATGGCACCGCATCGGTGTAGTGGTGTCACCTTGCACCTCTACCCCTCCCAGGCTAAGTCTTAGCTGAAGACTTCACATCAAAATGTAAGAGAACAAAGATCAACAAAACTGTAAATCAAATCTTTAGGATTAAGACCCACACAGGTCAGTTTCCTGCCTGGTCATCCTGAGGTTTTGAGTGAGATTAGCCTGTTCAGACCTTGTTAATTCAGATTGACTGGAAGGACAGGTGTAGAAGGGCCTGTGTGTGTGCTTTAGGTAAGCCACAGCTGTTTGTCCCTGGCTTTCTAAGGGAGCACAGAACTGGGTGTAGGAGCAGTCAGGTACAGACTGTGGTGCAGCAGTGTAGATGCTTCTGATCCTGTGAGGGGAAAAGCAAAGGCCTGAGGTCCCTGAAGGATAATTTAGGCGGGTTTGGAGAGGAGAGATTTCTGGTTGTCACAGTAGCTAGTTGAGACCTTAGGGTACTTACTGACTGTGGGAATGGGAGAGACATGTTGCCTACTTGTCCCCTTCTACAGTGAAAACACTGATATTTTGTTTGTTTGTTTTTCAGTTAGGGAACAAGCTACACAAAGAATAAAAGTTTTCCAAAGAACCTAAGAACTCAGAGAATCAGAAGAGCAAAAACGAGAACTCTTGCTTGGAAGAAGAGGCCAGGGGAGCATGCCAGGAATACCTGTTGGAGTTCCTGTGATGGTCTATCTGTGATGTAGCCAGACTGAAGTGAAGCAGCACGGGGAGAAGAGGCAGAGATGAAACAATGTGAGAATGAAAGGAGGAAATGCAGGGTTTGAGCCTTTTCTGCAGATATGGAAAATTTAGAGTTGGACTGCTGGTGTCACTCACTATGATTAACTGCCATCATGTGGGTGTCCACAGGGGCACATATATTCTCCATCCTTCCAGGTCTGTGTAATCTGGACTTGAATCCTTTTGACCACCTGACGACAACGGCTATTGCAACTTTGACACAAAAGCAAAAGGACTTGGGAGTTTACAGATCTACCATCTCCTCTGTGAGAAAGCACAACAAAAAAGGAGGTTGAAAATGACCAAAAAGGAAGAAAAGTAGCCTTAGACTCACAAACTCACCAGACTAAATGACACCACAATTCACTTCTGCGATAAAATATGAAACACTATTGTATTTTGTTTGTTTCATTTGTGATTGAGAGATGAGGATATGAAATGACACTTGGCATGTCCAGAAAACTGCAAACAGGTTGGAAAATTAAAAGTCCACAAGAAGAGATGTGGCCCCAGATACAGAGAGGCCAGACCAGGGTCCCTGAGTCACAGCAAAGATTGTCTATTGTATCCACTAAGCCATAGAGATCCATCAGAATTTTTGAACAGGAAAGTTATATGATTTTTGTTTTAGAAAAATCACTTTGGTTCCAGGGTGCCACCTACAATAGCGGACAGGAGGTAGCGTGTACAGTGGGGATTTATTTCTGTTCTGTAGCACTGGTTATTGGACTGTCCTAAAAATTTTAGGATTTTGTCTTTCTCGGGGCAGAAATCTATCAGCATCCAAACTCAGATGGTTCCTCAGAGGTGGGAACAAAGGGTCTTCTAAGATTTTTGTCCAAACATAAGAAATGCACAGGGAGCCAGGGGAAAATGATAATTGAGGAACGGAGTCAGGGCTTTGGCTCAGAGCTCTGTATTCTGGAAGAAAGTGAAAAAGGAAAAGCGATATGGCACTGAGGAAAAACTTGGTATCTCTGACTACACTTTGGCCCATCTCATTATAAAGGCCACTGCCACCTAGATAATGAGGACCTCCTTTCATGTCTGTACAGCTTCTCAGGTTTTATATTTGTTTCCACAATTTTACTTCATTCCACCCTCACAACTTCCTTGTGACCTTGGTCAGCTAGATAAACTCTTATAACCTTGGTTTCCTTGTTTGTTCAGAAGTGAAATTAATATGTGATCTGTTTAGATATTTAGTCAACTGAGTCTGAAGCCACTCTCAGGTTCCTGGTCACACCTACCCTCCTAATATCACCTCTGCTACAAGCAAAGCATCGATATGCATTGGTGTGGGCTGGCTTACATTTGAACCTGCACACAAAGAAAAGGAAGCAGAGTGATGGGCACATGTGGAGTTGGGTCCCTTCCTCACCCTGCATTCTAGTCTGATACTAGTACTCATGAATGTGACATAATTTGGAAATAAGGTCTTTGAAAATTAAATCAAATGAAGATGACATCCTTAAAGTATGTCCCAATTCAATATAGTGTCCTTTTAAAAAGACAGAAACCATACTTAAGGTATTGATATTTAAAATGTATTAGAAACTCATATACTTCAATAGCAAATCCAACAAACAAAAATTATCCTATTAAAAATAGGCAAAGGACTTGAGTAGATGTTTTCATAGAAAGGATATAAAGATAGCTAATAGGCTTATTAAAAGGTGTATAACACCATTAATCATCAGGGAAATGCCAGTCAAGACCATAGTGAGGTACTCAACTCATCTTTATTAAGATGTCAATCATGAGTGTTGGTAAGATATGCCCTCTGCAGAAGCCTAATACCCTCAATGAATATAAACATCATATGTCATAAACATGAGCTAATAATAATAATAATGAAAATGAGGAGAAGAAAGGGATTTAGAGTGTAAAGAAAGAGGTAGGAGGATTAATAAAGAAACTGTATAAAGTACTTATACCTACTCCTCAATGCACATAAATATTGTATACTATAAACATATACGAATAAAACAAAATAATAAAAAAGAAAGGGTTGGTGAGCATTTGGAGAAAAGGAAACCTTATATAGTGTTGGTGAGAATACATTCTGGTACAGCCACTATGGGATGTGGTATGTTGGTTTCTCAAACAAAAGTAGAACTTTTATATGGTCCAATAATTTCTCTCCTAGGTACATATCCACAAGAAATGAAATCAGTACCTTGAGAGCTATCTATGTTCTCATATTTATTACAGATTACTCACAATAGTTATGGTAACAACCTGAGCATCTATTGGCAGATGAATGGATAAAGAAACTGTGATATACTGTAAAACCTTGGTTTGTGAACATAATTCTTTCTGAAAACATGCTTGTATTCCTAAGCACCTATCAAAGTGAACTTCCCCTTAACAAATAGTAGAAACTCAGATGATTTGTCCTACAAACCAAAAATATTTATATAAAATCATTATGCTGATATGGTACAAAATAATAAAGAAAGAATAAAATATGAAGAAAAATAAATTCATCTACTCATACCTTTCAAAACTTTCATGGCTGGTGTAAGAGAGATGAGGGAGGAGGGTTATTGTAGGATGACTTTCACTATCACTAATGAAATCACTATTATTTCCTGGTTCAATGAAATGTTTTTCTTTTTGTGCAACTTTAACAACTTCAACAAGGTTAACACTTGCTTTTGCCTCCTTTTAGGATCTCACAGAAATGTGGCATTCCATTTTCCTTAAACAGAGTCATTGTGTGCTTTGTTACAGTCTCTTCAGGTGGTGCTTTTCTACAGAGTTTAACATTATTTCCCTCTCACATTTTAAACATCGTCCTATCTCCCTCATCACATTTGAAGTGAAAGATTCCTCTGCATTTTTCTCTCCCTCCTCTACAGAAGAGGTATCCTCCATAACCTCTTCGTGTTGGGAAATGATCACCCACAATCTGAGAGAGAGAGAGCGAGAGAACGAGAGAATGAGAGGACAGCAAGAGAGAGAAGGATTATTGTTTCAGTTGTGATCATATGATGTTCAGTGTCACACCCTACTGGTATTGCAAGACATCACTTATTTGTCAAGGTAAAATTTATTAGAAATGTTTAATTGTCTTGCAGAACACACAGAGAACAAGTTACTTGCACTTTAAGGTATTATATACAGGAGCTAGCTAGCTAGCTAGATAATTGTGCTATTTATAATAGGATTTAGTTTTTAAAAAGCAGAAAATCATACTATTTGCAACAACATGTATAAGCCTGGAAGATAGATCTTATATGAAAGATCTAAAAACATCAAATTTATAGAAACAGAGAGTAGAATGACAATTACCATGGTGATAAAGTGGGGAAAATAAGGAGTTGGTCAAAGTGTACAAAAATCTGTTATTAGAATAAATAAATTCTAGAGATGTATAGGGTATGGAGATTATACTTAGCAACACTGGACAGCATACTAGGTATTTGCTAAGAAAGTATACCTTAATGGTTCCTACTCCTGTAAAAAATAACCAAGTAAAACAATAATCATTTAGCTTGACCATGTATACCAAAACATCATGGTGCATACTTGAAGTACACACAGTTATTGATTTGAAAAGAAAAACAGGAAACAGAGACACACAGGGAGAGTGCCACGTGATGATAGAGGTGGCAATAGGACCATGAAGGCAAAATTTCCAAGAATCAAGAGCCTCCACCAGAGGCTAGGAAGAGGCAGGGAATCTCAGAGGGAACACAGATACACTGACAACTTGATTTTTGAATTCAAGCTTTCAAAAGTATAAGAAAATATATTTCTATTATTTGTAAGTGATCCAGTCTGGTGGTACATCACAGCAGCCACTCACAGGAAACTAATAGGGAGCTCTTGGTGCCTAGAAGTCTCTGCCGAGCCCTGAGCCATTACATCATCATGCAAGCAGGGCTTATGAGGAAACTGCTCTGCCCAACAGAGTGTGCTAGAGGGTCTGTGAACCTTGGCAAGAAAAATTAGCACACTGTACTCTACTTGCTTAGCTAGACAAAATATGAACATTTATTTTAAAAAACTTTTTATTCATGCATATTGGTTATATAGATTAATGGGTTTCACTTTGGCAGGTTTGTATATGCACATAATATAATTTAGTCATCCTCCCATATGCCCCCTTTGCTTCACCCTCATTCCTATTTTTACATTTTTAGGAGGGAGATTAAAAATGTGTAAAGTATTTTGATTATATTCATACCCTTTATCATCACATTGAGTAAAATAAGCCAGACTCAGGAAGTCAAATGTCACATCCTCTCCCCAATCCTTACAGAGATGACAAGAAAGGAGAAGGGAGATTATCACTAGAAGACAGGAAGAAACAAGGGGAAGATGCAGGCAATGTAAGGGCAGATGAGAAAACTTGGCTTTATTCTAGGCATCACCTTTTAGGGTGGGTGTTGAGTCTTTCAACACTGATAGGTCAGAAGTTACAGTGTGGGGGACACTTAAATGACTGCAAACCGTTAGGGATATGCTCACACACTTCTGTGTTCTAAGAGTTGGAAGACAACACAGTATGTCAAGTACTTGATTTTCTGGAGACCATTCTAATTAAGGGGAGGGTTGATTTGTTGGTTGATTAAATGATTTGTTGACTGATTGGTGTCTTGCTTATTCTGTACACAGAAGCTAAGCTAAGGCCAAAATTGCCAGGAATAAGCAGGTTTACTCATGTGCTAATAGAAAAGGACTGTGTTCATGGTGAGCAAAGTAATTTTACCTGTTAAGGGATTATGTGGCGATCTTGAAGCTGAGGGTAGGTCTGCCCTCTGATATGGAAAGACAAGAAAACTCTCTTAGTTACTTTTCATTGCTGAGACAAAATATCTGACAACTACAATTTAAAGGAGAGATTTATTTTGGCTTATAATTTGTAGCGATTTCAATCTCAGCTGCCTCCAAGGCAGGTACTGCACAGTAAAGGGATATGGTGGAAGAGGGCTGCTCATGGCGCTGCAGTCAGGAAGCAAAGAAGCATCGAGGGGCAGGGAGATAGACCCTTCCAGGCCATGGTCCCAGCAACCAGCAACCCACCTCCTCCAAGCAGGCTTCACTTCAATATCACATTTAGCTGTAAACTTACTAGTGCATCAATCCACTAGTAAGTATCATACTCCCGTGATCCAATCGCCTGCCACAAACCCCACCTATGAAACTATGAGTCTTTGAGGATATGTAGATATAAACCATAACAGGGACTCCGGCTGTGTGGAAAATCTCCAGTCTTGAAAGCTACAGATTTGATTTTTTCCTTCAAAATCTACTGCTTGAAGAAAGAGCTTTGGAGGTCCTACCTGGAAATTTGAGTTTGTCTTTCAGACCATTTTAAGGTATACTAAAAGAGCCATAATTCAAGAGCTGGTTTTAGATTTCATTCACTGAATATGAATTCTATAAATAATTAGGAAATGTCTTGTGTCTTCACAAACAACTACTCAACTTGATTATGAGATAGTTCGGCAATCTGACAGGTTTAATGGAAAAGAGAATGTAATCTGCATGCATTCCTCTCTCAGGAGTCTTGCAATTTTGGCTTTCTCTTACTTTTGGAGAGAAAAGAGAAAGGTGAATGGACAGGAAAAGACAAGAAGATAGTTGTTGAAGAGCAGAATCAAGGACTAGTGAAGGGAGGAAAGTCTGGTCACATTTGAGTTTTATCCAGAAAGAACACGCATTTATAAATGTACATATGTGACACACACTGTATTTTCTAAGACAAATCTAAGAAGGAGAAGATTCTGGATGTTGGTGAAAATATTTAATCTACAACTGACCCCTTAGTGCCCTAAGTTACACAAGACCCTAGGGAGAAAAGGGCTGAGGCTTTGTTCCCTTAGGAAAAAGACATTATCTCATTCTGTGTCAAGACCCTGGAGGCTCTTTGACGTCAGAACCACTTGCCCCGCCTCCCATTGGCCTCTGGCGGATTCCAGCTCTCAGACCCCCTTGAAAGTCTCATCCTTCATAAAGACGTTTTTACAGCTCTTCTCTTCCCACAGCACACCCATATCCCACACTCTAGGAAATCAAAGCTCCAAGAATGACGAGGAGAAATGAAGATGATTTTGTCCCTCCAAGGAGCACTTGCTGCTAGACAGTATGGGTGTGACAAAGAGGTGGGAAAAACAGGGCCTTTGGCCAGTCCTGTGACCAAGCAGAAGGGACCCCATCCCCATACAAGGAAGGAGACAGACACTCATCTTGAAATTCTCATTCACTGTCAGGTTTATTGTGGGTTCAAGCTTGTGGAATCCCAGTTTTGCACGTAAGGTTGGTCTGTTTCTCACACTGTTGAAAAGTTGGAGGGAGATGCTGTTGAGAATGTTTCGGGAACTCAGAATAAAAGCACTTGAAAATCTGAAAGAGATGAGTAGTTTATTTGGGACAAAAAGACTCATTACTTCCCCTCTACAGAAACTGATGCTCTCTGCAAAACTTGTCTGTTATCGATACCAATATCCCCCAGTTATCTGGGCTCTCAGAACATTCTCTATTTTCCCCTTTAACCCTGCTTGCTCACCAAATCCTTTCCATTAACCTCCAAAATGCACCTACTCGTGCTTTTACTCAGTTTCCACACTTAAAAATAAGAATAATGGACCGCATTTACATGATTGTTGTGATGATGAAATGACATACTGCAAATAAAACCCTTAGCACAAGGATTAGCACATAGTAAGGGCTTAGTTACTGTAGGCTGCATCATTCTCTTTATTGCTACCTCATTGCCAGACTCCTCTTTAAGCTCTCACCACCTCACACTAGAATTCTTGCAAGTTTCCTACCAATCTCTACCTGTACTCTCTCTTCTCTGCAAAGCCTGTGTACCTTGATGCTTTAATACGTCTCTAATCTAATTTTTTCCTCATAGTAGCCCTTTCAACAAGAAGTTTCAGTGATTTCTAATTGCATGTTGTACTGGTTGGAGATTCCTTGCACTGCTGTCTGAGGCTCTCCTTTTATGATACTGTAATCCAATATGGAACTCCGGTTCCAGCAACTTGAGCATGGCCGAGGCAGCTCATGTTGCCTCCTTGCTCCCTCTTTTTAACCTTTCCTACTGTTGAGCTAAGTTCTACCTCTTTGTTTTCTCCAGCCCAAGTCCATTTTACTGTTCCCAGCTACAGCTGCAAACCTCTGTCTTGTTTTCCTTCCAAGAAAAAAAATCATGGAGGTATTACAGTACTGACAGAACAAGACCCTCCCTGACCACAACAAGGGGAGTTGATCAACACAGCAGGTGGGGTCCTGAGAAGGACAATGTCTGCCCCATATTTTGTTATTAGAGACCAGTTAGTTCATCTTGATTCTATTTCACCTTTGTCTTTATTCTTGTATCTGTATCAGTGAAATTCCAGACTTGGAATTCCAGTCAGTTTAGTATGGGAAAGTTCCCCTAGATCTCAAATAGAAATATGAAATGGAAAATTTTGTGTATTTTTTTTTTTCCTGCAAAGATTTCTTGGTTTGATCATGAGAAGAGAACAAACACAGAAGTGAACTATAAGCCCAGAAGGAAGCTGCCCAACTCCTAGTGGGGACATATCTTAGTAGGTTCTACAATTAGGGGTCATCTATGTAGGGGGGAATATTGATGCACTGGAAGGGTCACCTTCCACTTCCTTCTCTGTCACATATGACTTGGGTCATACATCTGTAAAGAATCTAAGAATAAATAAAGCTGGATTCTGTTTTCTACCAAGATATACTTATTTAATGGTAACTTACAAAAAATTTATACAACTTGTAGTTTGAACCTGTCCCTTTCCTCCCTAATCTTGGTTTATCCTTCTGAAAAAAAAAGAGAAACCCTTAAAGTGGCATCTTAATAATATGTATTATTACAGCTTACCTCTAGAATGTCTCCCAAAAGTCTAATATGTGCAGAGGTACAGAGGTGTGCAGAGGTTTCCAAGGTGATAGCATCATGGAACACAATCTTCATCAGTAGATTAGTCCAATGATGAATTAGTTCAGTGTTATGTTAGGAGGTGGGCCCTTGCTGGAGGAGATAGTTTACTGGGGCATTGCTTTAGAGGATGTTTCTCCCCTCTGGCTCTTCCTACTCTCTCTTTTCATCGTGGGTGACATGAGTTGAACAGCTTTCCTCTACCCAATCTTTCTACTATGCCATTTCTACCTGGCCCTGAACTAAACCCTCAGAACCCAAGAGCCAAACTAAATCTCTCCTCCTTTAAGTTGACATTGTTAAGTATTTTGTCCCAGAAACAGGAAAGTGATTAATACATGTTAAGTGAAAAGATATTCTCTATGCATGAGGAAGCAAGTGGCTTTGTGCAGATCTTATAGCAAAACAATAGGCAGGTGTCGTACACTATCCCTGGGCTACTTACAGTAAACACAACAAATAATTTCCTATCCCCATCATTGCCTTTGTAGCACTGGAAACAGAATAGCTTGCAACCACTAGAGAGGCAGGAAAATGAATACAATGGCCCATTTAGACCCCCTGAAGCATTAGTGTTCACTAACTTTATAATCGCAGAGGACTGACTTGTCTACAACAGGTCATGTTTACAGCCTGCTTCCTCTTTCCTTCCTATCTCTCCATCCCCACCAAGGTTTTATTCACAAGGGATAGAGACTCTGATAGAGGGTGATAACCCAAGGTGATGCAATGCATTTTTTGGCCTCCACTTGGGTCTGTGTTTATTATTAGATCATAGGCTATGTCTGCCCTTCCCACTGGCTGCATCCCAGGATCAGCATGCACTCCCCCAGGATCTGAACTCACTTCTCAGAATTCTTGAAATCCTGGGCTGTGGTTAGACACCAAAGTCTTCAGGGCGCAAGTGGTTCTTCAAAGACCCCCAGGGCCTGAAAGGGTGTGGGTTCTGTTTCTACTCTTTTTATATCTGTGCATGACACATCCCAATCTCTTTCTATCTCTCTAGCTTGCTATTGCTGTTCAAGTTTATGTATATATTTAGCCATGGGGGGAATCACACAATAGCGTTGAAATTAAACACAATAAATATTTGCTTTATGCAAACACTACATTCGAGGATAATGGTGAAGTTGTGGCCAAATATAGAAATTATCACTTTAAAAATTTTATAGAAAATTGTATATTTCATAAAAAGAAAATACAGAAAAACAAAACGAAAACAGACCAAGATAGACTAATTCTATTCCAGAGATACATACCAATAATATTTTGAGTATATATTGGATGTCTTCTATCCATACATGCATTTTAAAATAATATAAAAAATGAAATCAAACAATTTTATTTTATTTATTTATTTATTTATTTTGTCTTTTTTATTATTTTAGAAACATAAAAGTACAAAAACATATTGACAAACAGACACCAATTATCATAAAAAATAGTACAATCACAACTAATCTATAGACATGGTGATATGGTCTCAACAGTGGTTATTGCTTTATCCATTGATATCTTCGAATTGTAAATGTATGAACCCATATACAGACATGCAAATTTAGTCAGACAGT